>JAOQMS010088809.1:0-20019 GCA_027563885.1 Erythroxylum longipes | reverse complement strand
AAAATCATACCGAGTTTTAAATGTTAAGTGATGTGACACGCCACCCTCGCGGGGCACGGATTCGGATATCACCATCGGTATCGGGTTCGGGTCCAACGGGAATGGGGTGTTACATGTTATATCATCTTGATTCGTATAGGTAAAGTATATGTGAGTTATCTTTCCTTTTAATTCTTTATTTTTAGATTTAATTTTGTCATCCCAAGTTAAGGCTTTAAGTGATTTCTTCTTGTCCTTTTTCCCTTGTTTTTTTATACTTATCATTTCCATCTAGTAGAGGACATCATAACTTGATGGAATTTTTTCTACATTTAAAGAAGATAATGTTAGAGGATTTATGCTTTAAATTACCTTTACCTTACTTGAAACCCTTTCTTTTGGAAAATTTCTTATTCAAGAACTTCTTGAATTTTCTAATGATTAAGACAATATCTTCTTTACTTCATTCACAAATTGATTTCTCCTCCTCTTTTCTTAACTCTTCTTTTGAGGCGTTGAATGCTAATTTTTTTTTATTCGAAAGCATTGCTTCTTCTTAGTCTTCATTTCATATGTAAGAAGATATATAATAAGTTCCTCCAATGTTAGTTTATTTAGATCTTTGGCTTCTTGTATAGCAGTCACTTCAACTCCCAAATCTTTGGCAGTGATCTAAGCAACTTTCTTATGATTTCAACTATAGTATAGGTCTTTTTAATATTTTTAAGAGCATTAATAATATCAATAAATCTAGTGTACATTCTAGTTATGCTTTTATCATGCTTTATTTGAAATAGTTTATATTAATGTAATAGTATGATAACTTTGCTTTCTTTTTCTTAAATTTTTCTCTCATCTGTAACTTCTAAAATGTGTTTATTTGATTGTATATTTATTTAATATCACTTAGTTATTAATGATACGAAAATGCTTAAGATACTCATTTTAGTTCATATATGATTTTAGGAATAATTAGGAAGCAAAGGAGCTAAAGTGAGTCCAAAGCATTATATTTGGGCCTTTTTTCGAAGATTCACACTCACTTATGTTTATGAACCAAAAATAAAAAGATTAAAAGCAAGAAGAAGACAAGAAAAATGAAGAATATGAAGTGTGACGTGTGAAGAACAAGGGATAGGAACACTCTTAGCCACACTTGTTTGCATGGGTGTTAGACATCTTCTCATGCTTATGCAAGGTGACTTAGGGACGTGAGACACCTCTCACACCCTTGAGTGGTCACTCACAGGCATGACAAGAGGGAAAACTTTCCCATTTAACTCTACATCTTTAATATAAATGGGCAGAACATGTGACAGTTTAGGGTTAAGAATGTTTTCGTGTTTTTGGATGGGAAAAGAGGGGAGCTTTCGAGAGAATGAAGAGGGCAATGGAAGCTCTCAACTGTGAGAGAACCATGGAGGACTAGACATCCCAATGCCGATTCAGAGGTGACATCAATGCCGACAAACCCAGATAAGCATTCCTTGTTTTTATTGTTTTCTTTTTCTCTTTATAAATTGATTGTGTTATCCTATGCGTATGGATTTAGGTTTTGTATATGAATGATCGTATTCTTATTGTCATTCAATTGTCTGTGTATGAACCCATAGCTAGTTTTCATAATTGATATATTTGAGCATTTGTAGCGACTAATGGTTTTGAATTATTAGGGGTAACATGACCTAAGTTAAACGACCTGAGCTTGTGTGGTTATTTTGTTGATTAATCTGTTTTCCTAAATTGTAATGTAGCTATCCAATTAAATCTAAATAGCTTGTTCTAGGTTGTTCAATAGTTAGGTTTAATTAACGAGCTCACCTAAGGCAAAACTGGGTTTAACAGAGCTTATTGTTAACCTATGATTAATAGTTTCTAGGATAGTTAAAAGAATAACAATTCAATGAAATATGTTTAAATGGGTGTAGGATGAGATTGAACTAAAGAATCGGGTTGACAGCGCATTATAACGCTAGTCAAAATAAACTAAACCTACTATTGTAGCAGTAGTGAGTCTAGGTCAATCCCACAGAGAGTGTGTGTAAAGTATTTGAAATGAAATTAATCAGTGTTTGGATTTAGGGGGTTTGGTTGTTTAGAAATAAGAAAATAAAATGAAACTAAACTAAGGAAAACAAATTAAAGAAAACATACAAAGTGATGAAAGCAGTGAATTTTTTAGGAATCCGATTCTTTGTTTCTATCTCGTCCTATACCTTAATTAAATATATTTCGATGATTTGTTATTCTTAAACCTCTCCTAGAAACTATTAATGGTAGGTTAATCTATTAACTCGAGTTTTCCTTTAGGTTGTACTCAATCAAGATACATTTGTTAATTAAACCTAGCCACCGAATAACCTAGGACACGATCTCTAGATTCGATTGGGTAACCGCATTATAAATTAGGAAAATCAATAAATCAGTGCAACAACCACATACAATGCGTTATTTAACTAGGTTATGTTAATCATTAGTCATTACACACAAATTTCAAATATAACAATTACGGATTATATCAAAATTTTAACAATAAGTATGTAAATAAATGATCAAATGAATGCACTAAAATTATCTCTTCATAATACCCAAATCCATACATATTGGATAACATAAAAAATTACTAAAGAGAGAAAGAAATAACAAATACAAGGAAGGAATGCTTAACTGGGTTGTCATTGTGGATATCACCTTCGAATAGGCATCGGGAAGCTACCCCTCCATGGGTCTTCTCGTGTTGGAGTGCTTACCTGCCTCTTCATGCTCTAGTAAAGCTCCCAAGGTACCTCACGATTTAGCCCAGCCAAAACACCTCCTTTGTTTAACACACCAAAACTTTCACATTTTCAGCCGTCACACCTTGTTTTGCTTTATACTAAAAACCTAGGTGACGTGGCAACTTGTCATGCCTGTGAGTTATCTCTCATGGCTGTGAGAGGCTTCTCACAGCCTTGAGAAGCTTTCTAGCCCTCCATTCTTTTTTTCTCACATTTTTCTCTTGTTTTTGTGTGCAGCCGACACTTTGTTCTCCACTTACTTTTAGTTCTTCACAATTTTATGATGCTATCCATGAAATTCAAGTTAAGATATCTTGGATGCATGCAAATCCATGTATAATCCATGCAGCCATATGTGAGTGATTGATGCTTTCCTTGCTTTTTTATTTTCTTCTTTTGGACTGAATTTTCCAGATTTTCTTCTAGTCAAACAAATGTTATTTTAAAGAGCTTTTCTTGTCTTCTTCTTATCTAATTTTCTTCTTCTTATTTCATGAAGACAAGTGAATATTAATCTTTAGAAAATGGCCCAAATATCATGCTTTCGACTCATATTAACTTCTTTGCTTCCGAATTATACCTAAAATCACATATGAGTGAAAGTGAATATCTTAAGCATTTTTATAGCAATAATCGCTAAGTGTTATGAAAGAAATTCATAATCTATTAAGCACATATCAATTTCTCTCACACTTAGCTTTTGGTCATCCTTGGGTAAAAGATCAAAATTAAGCTCATAGACCTAAAAATCATTAACTCATTTCCCATATATTCCAAGAATATATAATCATAAGCAAAGATGAATGACTTTCAAAAATCATAGCAAGAAATCAACATTCCAAGCTTTTACTTATGATCAATCAATATTCATCTTCTTTAAAAGGTAAGTAATCTAATGGTAGACTCGAAAAATGTGTTTAAATGAAATATATCCACAGCTACACTCAACACCATTCATGATCATGATAATCCATAACTTTGCATATCATTTCATTTCTCCACCACTAAAGATCACATGCAAAATTATGTATCAAATGACTTAAAAGTCAAGGTGAGATGTATTTAGGTCAAGTGACTTGAAAGCCTTTAAAGCTAGTGAAACAAGCAACACTTAATGTGACATCAAGTGCAAAAACCAACATGCAATCACAATTATGTACATTAACTACGATGAATGCAAAAACAAGTTTCACAAATCAAACTCGAGCTCTAATACATAAACCACATGAAGTATATACCAATCTGAAGGGATCGCTTATACAATTGATGACAATACATTGAAATGACAAAGAGTGACCTTTCCAAGCCGACATCTACCTTATATTCAACATATTCAAATGACCTATTCAATACAACTTTAGGAGGATGCATTAAGTATGAATAACCTTGCAATACACATGTAGAATTCCTCCTTGATAAATTTATTTAAACATTTTTATTCTTTTTCTTTTCTTTTTCTTTCTTTTTATTCTTTTTCTTTTCTTTTCTTTTTTATTGCTTTTCTCTTTTATTTCTTTCTTTCTTTTCCTTTCTTTTCTTTTCTCTTATAAAAATCAAAATAAACTACATCAACATAGAAATTTCAATGATAAGATATAAAATAACATCCTAACATCATAACCAACCCACACATATGCGTACCCCCACACTTAGAATTTTGTACATCCACAAACTCAACAATCACCAAATGTTCCACGAGCTTTATGGATTAGGTAAGATATTTGGTTGAGTTTAAAAGTGTACAATGTGGTTTATACAAAAATAAAGGTATAAATCTCAAAGGGGCTTGTTAAGGGAAAATCATGCAATGGGTAGGCTATTTGATTAATGTAGTTCGGAAAAGCAAAGAATGCCTAATCATATCCATATTAAAGCATGTGATAAAAATATGGTCTTGACTAAAATATCAAAGCAAAATAAGGATGTACATGTCATGAAGGTCTCACATTATCGAAAGATAATGAGACTGATATGGATGTGTTAGTCTATTAAGGCTCAAAATCGTACTGGCTTTGTCTACCACTAGTCGCGACTCTTCTAAAGATAATGCATATTGACCAATCACAAAAGTAAACGTACACGTTAAAGTTGCTATGAAATTCTATAGTCAATTCACACTCTAATCATGATTATATAAGCCTAGAAGCAACAGAAAATGAGAAAATGTTTATTTGTTTGTTTATTCTTTCTCTCATTTTGATTGAAACTTAAAACAAGCAAGAAACAAACTAACATAAAAACACACACACATATAAAAAGAAATGTGAAAATTTAAAGAAAAGAAAGTTACGTCTCCTAGGTTTCCTTCCAAGAAGCACCTTTGTTTAGGGTCGCTGGCTCAACTCCTTCTTCTCCTCACGTTACAAAATTATGGTCTTTAGGTATACAAGCTTGTGCTTTCTCCACATGAGGTTGTTGAGGATAGGATCCATGTAACACACCACTACCATTGGACATATGCACGACATTCTTGAGCATATTTGAGCACATACCCTACGGGAATGGCATATTAGAGCAGTCACATTCACTTAATATGGCATCATACACATCAGAAGTAATCATAAAAACAACTTATCTCATTTCATTAACAAAATATATTTTACACTGTTATTTCATTACAAACTGTACATATATTTACATTATAGAAACCATCTATGATCAAACTATTTTAAACAAAAGATTCTATATGAAATGAAAACTATACAAAGTACTATATCTAAAATCCTCAGATGATAGCTGACCAGACCTTTATATCAATGAATAACATTCATCTCAATCAAAGCAATGCTTCATTCAGAGCTATAACTCATATTCTACAATTTGCATCATAATAAAAGAAGCATTTAAAAATACAATCACTTTTTAAGTCATTCCAGAGGTACATTCTGAATGCAAGAATATCATGTAATCATTTTAGAACATAACACTCACTTATCACAATTCTTCATATCACCATCAAAGTCATAAGCATTTCTCAATATCAACACAACATAGTTCAACATTCATTTGCAATCAATATCGTGAACACATTTAAAGATACAAATGAAAAAGCAAATGAGACTCATTCCATTTTATCTTTGTTGTGATCGAGTTCCTATTTCACTGCCCTATATCCATTGTGGATATCGGGATCTTTTCAGTACTTTTCCATATCCATTGTGGATACCAGGCTCATTAATCATTGAGCTTGAGGCTCTGATGCGTATAACTGAGCTGAAAGCTCTTTTCACGTTGGCTATTCCGGTCACAACTCCTTTATGTGAACATACATCATGTAATAGAGTATCATAGTTCACATAATATATCATCAATCACTTTCAGTTAATGAGCACATTCAATTTTCACAGTTCATCAGATCTAAGTCCGAAATTCAACATATAAGTTGAAACACATTTAGTCAATTAGATTCACATTCAAGGAACACTCCCAATACAGTCCCGAATATCGAACTCCTCGGACAATCAATTGTCCCGAATCAGTAATATCACAATTATATCAAATAGTAATTCAATTCAGAATCAAATAGACAATCAAGGTGAGACCATCTTAGGTTACTTACAAATGCTCCCTTTATCTTATTACCTTGAAGTCCTAGCAATGTCTAGAAGCGGTCACTCAACGTGCTCTTCTATATGCAATCACATACATTTTCATATTACTACATTGCACATTCAGATGAATAAGCACATTTATATATGTATCATATATTATGCATGTTTAATGACAAATTCTCAGGTATGTTTCTTTAATACACTTGATCACTTTCAATTGATCACCCACACATATACCATTCTTTTTCTTAGGATTATAAACTCCCATAATTTCCTAGTTCTCATTCAATCATTCCCAATTCATCACTTACATACTTTGAAACACATTACATTCATGAGAACATCTTTATATTATTACCAACTCATATTTACACTTATCTTTGAACATATCCATGATCAAAACACTTCTTATAAAACACACACAATTGGTACTTTATATCTGAAATTTTAGTGAGCTAAATCTATACATTCACCAAAATTTTCCAGCAACATATACTCGTACATTCACCCAATTCTCATTCATAAATACCCTATGTTCTTCAATGCTCATTCATCCATACCTTATACACATTTTTCATGTTCTTAAGATCATATTTGCATTAAAATAACTCATTTATTCCTTAAACATATCAAAATTTCCATATTTGAACTCTTTCTCATCAAAACAGTCCATTGTTTTAGGGTATGACTTCAATTGACTACAAAAACTTATCAAGGTATCTTTTGGACAAACTGTTTAACGAAAGCATTTATAAGACATCAAAAATCAATTTTCATGTTTTATAATTTGACCAATTCGAGTTCTAAAGCCCCCAAAAATAAGGAAATAAATATAAGGTTTCTAAACAGGGTTTGTCACAGGTAGTTTTAGAAAAACAAACATAACTCAAACTTTAGTCACTATTTTATCAAGCCACTTTCATGGAGGTCAAGCTAAGAACTATATCTAAAACTTTTATTCTTTGAGTTTATTAAAATTCATGCCTTAAAGACATGTAAAATAGGTCGAAAGAGGATGATGAAATTGAAACCAAAATTTTGACCTACAACTATAATTTTCCAGATTTTTTTCTCAAGACAGATTTTCGGGTCAGTTTGGTATGACCATTATGACCTAGAAAATGAGGTGTTTAGGCAACACCTTCTTATAATAAAATGTTACTCTATGTCTTAAGTTTATAATGACATCAAATTAATGCATTTTAGTTAAGTATCATGCAAGTTATAATCAAAATACTACAGAATGTTCTCATACCTCAAAAGAACACAATTCTCAACTTCAAGCCAAATTTCAAGACTCATAAGGATAGATTTCAAATTCGATTCCTGCATGAAAAATGTATCCATATGTTTCTAGTTTACTCTAAATCAAAATCCTTCTAATTTGGATATTCACATGTCAAGTTAGAGCCAAAATACAGATGTATATTCAGTAAAAAGACTCCATATAAAATATTCTAGCACACTTCATCGTCAACCTTACATGCAATTCATTCCAATTCAAACATCATTCTCACACCATTTAACATGTTATAAAGATCAGATTATTACTTACCTTTTAGGCTTCAAACTCAATTCAAAATTCCATATTCACTAAGCCTCCAAGCATGCAAGATTCATCACAAACAAGATGTTTTGGACAACAATAAGATGATCACTTCCAGCTGGTTTCTTGGTTATTTTATGAAGGATTAACATTTGAATTTTATGTAGAAATTTGGCTAGGTTTAGACTACAATTTCAGAGAGAAAACTTCATGAAATTTTGGTGGAGAAGGTGAAGAAAAAAGGAGGAAAATTGCTGCCTATCCTTGCTGTAATTTTGTGCTAGGTGTCATCAAATTACCTAAGCCATATGTCTTAAGGCATGTAAGACATGTGCCTAATCAAGATGCTGCATTAATCCAATCCTTAAACTGCTATTTGTCACCAATTAAATAGTCCATATGTCCATCCAAGATTTGTCAACTTTTCATATAATAATTGGTCCATTTGTCACTCCATAATTAGTCCATTTGTCAATTAATTACTAATTCAATTGTCGCACTTCCATTTGTCTCTTATTTCTATATTTTTCTTAATCCAAAATACTCCAAATATTCAGAAATTTCTGAAATATCACAAAAAATGTGAAAATAATTTTAATACACTCTAATTCAATTGTTTCAAAGCAAATAATCCATAATTCACATTTTATTCGCATTATATCCAGAAAATATTAATGAATGCATGTACAATTATTTTAATGAGCGTCAACAATATTCACATGTATGTGTATGTCATATGAAGCATGAAATGCACTTCTAAATTCTTAGTAAACTCTCATGTATAGTATCCTATATATCTAACCCTAATTGCTAGATAATGGGATGTTACTATCCAAGTTGATGGTCATTCACCTCCAACGTCTTCCCTATCCTCCAATTCTTAAACTCTAATGAGTCCATGCATTTTGGAAAGATCTTGAATGTTTCTTCACTTTTTTCTTCCTCATTTAATTCCTCTAACTTTCTAGGTAAAAGTAAAGAGTCATTCTCAACAAAAAGATGGAACTCAATATTTACCTCCAAGTTAAAAGATATATCCTTTTATGCTTTAAGCTCCCCCTCCACTTCTTGCTTGTGGCAAACAATTCCTATAGTATTGCTCTCAAAATTCTCAAGCTCCTTATCACTCTGTAAGGTTTCTGCACTAATGTCCGTTGGGTACACTTCGGGTTAATATAGCTACTCCTCTTCACTTTACAATTCCAGATAATTAGTATCTCCCCATTGAGGCAATGCATCTTGCTAGAACCATTTAGCATCCTATTGAAATTGCAAATTTCTCCCCATCGAGGCATGTATCTTGCTGGAACCATTCGCATCCTACTAAAATTTCAAAGTGTTAACAGCAACATTATCAACTAATTTTTCTAACGATGAACCTGAGTCTTGTTGACTCTCCCAATTTTGGAAACTAGACAGAAATTACCTTTTTCATATTGCTGGAATTGTTGGATGTCTGTTAAGTGAAATTTTGCAAAATAATATACTCATTTTATGCTCAAAAATCGCAAGTATACGGGTCATGACTTGTAGTTAGAAAGCAGATATTAATCCCACAGGGATTGATGCATAGACACAACTTAATTTAGATCAAACTTTGTTTAAGAAATGAAATTGTTTAATGGAATTAATCTGAAAAATTAAATTAAAATTATAAAAACTAACAATGAACAATAAACAATACCAAAATGCAGAAAATTGGAATTCAAGTTTTTAATGACTAGAGATCACTTTCTCCTTATTTTATCTCCCTCCTATTTTATTGATCAAATTGTGTCTCACCTAAGATGTTCAATTGTATTAACTACCCTCTCTCAAGGTGTAATTAATTGTCCCTAATCAAATTAAATGAAGTCAATTGAACGATCTCTTAACCCACCCAATCACTCAACCAATTTAACTAGTTATTAAGCTATCCTATGGGTGATCAATTGAATTAGCCAAGATCTCTCTACTAACTAATCAATTAACATGATGATTGTAAGTCTATAGGTTGCTAACTCTCGTTGTACAATCCTACACAAATAACCTTACTGACTCTCTCGATTTATTGCAAGATATAATTATAATCAACAATCATCAAAGATAACTTTCATTCAATTCAATAAAATAGGAGTTTAACAAAATAGTTCAAAAGTGATCCCTAAAACTAAATTAATCACTCATAGTCTCCATAACATTATTAACACTCAAATATTCCATTCTACAAAGATTATAAAAGATAAAAACACAAGAAATTGACTAAAGAAAACTTCTTCTCTTCTTTGCCAAAATCTAAACTTTTTGATGTTGATGTGCTATTTTCCCAATTGTTGTTGACAATTCTTAAATCTTCACCTTCCTCAAGACTCAAAACTTGTATTCTTCACTCACGGAGGTCCTTTTCTATAGAGGGTTTCATCCCTATCTCATCTATGGAGGTTTGATATGTTTTATAGTCCAAAAACTCTAAGGTTTAATTGAACCCCACATAATATCTCGGATTAAACTTCCCATGATCATGGGAATAGGCATTCAATCTCATTCCAACTAGCATGAAAAAATCTCATGGCAATACCCACCAAAGTGATTCAAGTGCGGTTCCATCGCTTACATAAAGCAACATGATATGCCTAAACATGCATCCTATTTAACAGAATGCACACAGTGATTAACACAATGCAATTAACAACGCAAGTGTCACCTCCCCACATTTAAAGAACACATTGTCCTCAATATGATAAGGCAACCACAAAATAAAGAAAATGACATCAAACCAAACAAAAATGACATCAAACCAAACAAAAGAAATAACAAAATTTAAAAGTGTAGGGTAAGAAAAGCTTATGGGGATTGCGGTGGCGACGGTGTTGGTGAAGGAACTTCAAAATTAATCCTCTGAAAGAATTTGAGGAGCTTCTTCTTCAAGTATCACTGCTCTTTGTGAACTTGCCACATTTGGGTGTTGAGCTCATTAAGTTGTGATGTCATTTGCTACTGATTGGAGTCCATCTGGTCGAGGATTTATTGAAATCGGTCGACTTCCGCTATTGCACTTGATACCTCCTCCACTGCTTCTTCTGGCTCTAGGATTGCTAGAGATGTGGAGGGTCAGGAAGCGGTTGTATCTGTGCCCTTCATGTTCTTCATTGCAATACGCATATGAGGATTTTGAAATCTTGGAGCGCCTCAAATAGGATATGTCAAACATATCGTATTGAATTGTACGCACATTTTCCACATCAAGGCTATAAAACAAAGCCAAAGTAGTTAAAATATGAGACATGCCAAAATAAGAGCTCTTTTTATTCACAACACTCACTATTGATCAAAAAATTATGAAAGGCGTATTGAATTTTATTTTTCAATCCATGCACCACAGAAAGAAAAGTTCTTTGGCCAAGCATTTATTACTTTTAGTTTTATGAAACACTGTTAAGCTCATAAATTTATACGAAAGTAAATGCTCGACATTACGAACTAAAGTGTTCGGTGCATTCCTAGAGTCAAAATTTTCTTCACTCGTTAGAGTTTTCCAATAATCATCCAGATAAAAGTCATCATGAACATCTAAAACTTTAGTGTTTGACAAATCGAATAGTGCATGAATAACATTATAATCCAATTTATAAACATTGCCAGCTAATTTAAATTAGAAAACATCCATTTTAGGGTTATAATGAACTGTAGTGAAAAACTCTATAGTCATCATAGGGTAAATAGGCACGTCAAACTGAATGAACCTATTCCAACCTATGTTCGCAGCTAATCGCTCAATTTTTTGCCTCACTCCTATGGTTTCTAATAATTTAAAATCAAAGTATAGAGGAGTGATCAATTCCCTATCTCTAAGGTCTCGGAAACGCGTACCTTCTTCCTCTGAATAAAGGGGGCATGAAAAACTGCTGCTAAATTAGACTTACCTTCACCGAAGACTTGAAGGCATAAATCATCAGTCAGTTTTTGAGCTACCATCTTCTTTGGGGCTATTTGAAGATGAAAACCTGCAAAAATAAGATAAAGAGAGGTGAAATCATTTTTTAGAGAGAGAGAGAGAAATCTTACCTAAATCCTTGTATTTTTGAATGATCAATACATGAGAAGAGTAAAGGATTGTAAGATTAATGAAAAGAGATGAAGAAAATACAAAGAATCTAGAGGAAAATGAAGGATTTTAGAGAGTGGGAGGAGAGTTTTCATAGGTTAGAGAGAGAAGGTGTGAAAATTTTTGAAGAATGTATGAAAGAAAAAAGGGGAGGGAAACTTAAAATTTCTCTCTAATGGAATTCTCACGATCGTGGGAATACCCATCATTCCTACGATCATGGGAATACCCATCATTCCTACGATCGTGGGATTTATCTCTAGAAACTTTCTAGAGAGATTTCCCACGGTGGTGGGAATACTCCAATTCCCACAATCGTGGGTTTTCTCTCCAAAAACTTTCTGGACAGAATTCCCATGGTCGTGAGAATCACACTAATTCCCACGATTGTGGGATTGGGTAATTCTTCCACTTCTAAACCTTCTTCCAAGCCTAGAATGGATTCTTAATTATCCCACAACCTATAAATAGATCAAAATAATATTATCAATAAGAATTTCGAAGAGAAAACAAGTTGAAATTCAAACAAAATCCTAATTCACATCGTCAAACTCAATTCAGACACAATCATAACTGAATAAATCAAACAAACAAGTAGACAAAGACAATAAAGAAATCAAATTTAATGGGTTGCCTCCCCTGCAGTGCTTATATTAACGTCGATGGCTCGATTCTCCTTTTTGCTCATAGTGGCTTAAATAAATGGCACCGTGATAATGCAGAAACTAATCTCAAACTCTGCACTTGAGCTACCCTTGTATGGATTCCATCTTTCTTGTGGTTTTCCTTCCTTCACCTTCTCCTATGCGATCATTTCTTCCTGAACGGGTTCCTAGGGTCCTCAATATCTTCACATCCTCCTCAAGGTTCAGGTTCCTTGATATCCGTTGGGAGTAAAGGAGAACATTAGTCTTTCTTTGAAACCTTGAATGTGAATTGCTCCTTTCCTATTCTTAGTGTTAGTTTGCCGACATCAACGTCAATGATCGAATAAGAAGTAGCCAGGAACGGTCGTCCAAAGACCATAGGGGTTTTCGCATCTTCTCCAATATCCAGTATGTAGAAATCTGCAGGAAAGATGAATCTATTAATCTGTACTTACACGTTCTTAATGATCCCCTTTGGTTGGTGCACTAATCTATTGACCGTTTTCACCAATATCTTTGTGGGCTCTAGCTCTCCTAACCTTAACTTTTAACTTAAATTGTAGGGCATCATGTTGATACTGGCCCCCAAATTCGTAAATGCCCTAGCTATGTTAACTCCATTTATACTGTAAGGAATGAAAAAGTCCCCTGGGTCTTTTTTCTTTTGTGTTACGTTTGGACTTCCTTATGATATATGCTCCTTCACCTCTTTCTTGACCAGTTCCTTTAACGTTAGCTTTGTTTGGAGTTGATTCATTATATCCTTAATCTTGTTTGATTCAACCTCCTTACAGTTCTTCATTATTCTATTTAAGCTTGGCTTCCTCCGAGCAAAGATGGGATATAGAATCCCAGCTTAAGGCTCCTTGATCGACTTACTTGTTAGCTCACTCGAAAGGACTTCCAAAATTGTTTGTCCTTCTCTATTGTCCTCGTCTTCCTTCTCATTTTCACTTTCCCTTTTCTGAGTCTATGTGATAGCCATGATCCTTTCCTTCAGGTTGATTTCGGTGTTGCTCGGTAGACTACCTGCACTTCTAGAAGATAAGGCATTAGCAAGTTAACCTACCTGAACCTCCATATTATGGATGGATGACGCATGGTTCTTTATGATCTGATCAAATTTTGCTTCCATACTCTTCTGACTTTCCTCCTGGCCAGAAAACATCCTCTTATGATTCTCTTCTTAAGCTATCAATTTGGAACCTAAAACCTCCATCATCTTGTCCATTTTGCTTTCCATAGCTCCAATTCGATCTTGTTGAAATCCTGGAGGTTCTTACGGTCTCACTTGGCTACCTGTATTGTTGTTACTCCAAGAAAAATTCAGGTGGTTTCTCCACCCCAGATTATAATTATTTGAGTATAGGTTGTTACCTTTCTGTGGTTGGCCCAAGAAATTTACCTGTTTGGTACCACCGGCTCCCAAAAAAAAAAACTCAGTTGAGCTATAATTGTTCTACCTGCACAACTCACATTGCACTTGCATCTGCAAAGCAATAATAGAGTTAATAGGTATCATACCTTTTTGTTCTTTCTTCTCCTTTCTGCTCCTCTCGCTAGACCATATGCAACTGTTGCTCGCCAATTCCTCCAAAAGGTCATAAGATGCTTCAATAGTCTTCCTCATTAATGAACCTCCGGTGGCTACATCAATAGTTCCTCTCGTGCTTGGGTTCACGCCATTATAAAATATCTGTAGCAGGAACTCCCTCAGAAGGTTGTGGAAGGGATAGCTTCTCTGTAGTTCTTTAAATCTCTCGTAAGCTTTATAGAGAGATTCCCCATCGTTCTGCTAGAAATTCGTGATCTCCTTGATGATCCTCGTTGTCTTGGTCAACAGGAAGAACTTCCCGAGGAATGCTTCATTATAAGAAAACCATACATTAGCAATGGACAATTACCGATGGGCCTACTACCGTAGCTAATTACAGACAAAAAATCAATATCTGTCGCAATATCCATCGGTAAAACTGTCATGAAAATTTTCATTTTGAGACAGAAAAAATTAGGGTCAGTAAAGGTGGAGGGAAAACATTCGCACAAATTTTTCGACGAAATTTAGCGAAAAAATTGTCATAACCGTCAGTAAATTATGGGGAAATGCTTCCCGCAATTAAATAGCATTGAAATTTTACCAACGGATATAGAGTCTGTCGGTGAATTTTACGCAGTGTCGGTTTTGTACCAATAGTAATGTATTCTGTCGGTGATTTGCTGACGGTCTACACTTTTCGTCGTTAAATTCGGATTAGTCGTTTTAAAACATTTAAAACAACGTCGTTTGGTTTAATACCAAACGACGTCATTTCAACTTGGGGTTAAAGGCACCTCGAACCTACCTAATTGTTTTCTCCTCTCTGTTTCTTCTATATTTTTCCTTCTTGCATCGCCGTCCTCTCCTCGCCGTCTGCATCTCCTCTTGTCACCGTCACTGTCCGTCGCCATTTGCAGCGTATCCTCTCCGTCGAATATGGCCTCGTCGTCCTTGTCGCCATTGACGTCTACAGCTTCTCCATTTGTGTAAGCTTATGATTACACTTCTCCATTTGTTAAGTTTTGCATTGTTAGGATTATGTAAATATAATGCCCTAGAAAGCAAGTGTATTTAGATATATCTTAATTTTCTTCCAGTTACTATATTGTAATAAAAATATTTCTTATTAATAACAGAAAAGAGTTTGGTTTTATTTGTTTGAGCATAATATAACTATTCATAAGGTACCAAGGTTCTTTTGTAAGTAATATACATATACATGGAGATGTATGGAAAACATGTATATTATTAGGTTCCAAATTAATTGATTCACAGTCAAATAATCAAGTTGGTTGCTTGATTATGGTTTAGACTGTAGTGTTGCAATTTACCTCCATTTAAGTAAAGGAGTTTACTTCAAGGGAATGATGAGTTTCAAATTATAATAGTAGTTGACTATCGGTAATGGCACTATTAAATGAATCTGGAATCACATATGTTTTAAAGAATAAAGTAGGCCATTGCTTTAATCTTAAAACATACACCTTAGCATTCGTTTATTACGAACCACAATCTTGATGAGTGGTGAACTCATATGTGTTTCGTTATAATTCTTGATATGATCGAAATGAATTTTTGCAGGGTATCAATCTAGTATCCGTATGTTAGAATTATTAATTGAAACATGCATCAGGTAACATTCACTCAAATAAAGAGTTTATAGTAATATCATCACTTTTACATGTTTTATAGAGATTGGTGATTAAATTGGTGCCAGTAGTTTGAAGGACTAGCTACCCATCGAGTCTTAACACCAGGATTAAATCTTGTGTGTTAATCACCGTGTAGAGTAAAACGGGAGATCTAGAAGGAAAAACCAACATAAGGGCAAAACGGTAATTTTACCCTTTATTGTGTGGATGACTATAATATGTTTCATAATAGAGTTTGCGATTGAACATCGAATTAATAATTTTGAAACACAGTTTCTCATAATTTAAGTAATTTAAGAGTTCAACCAATTGTCTTTAGTGGAATGACATTTAGTTAATAATTCAGAATTAATTCTAATGAGATTAAATCAATTCTAGACTTATTAGAGCTTGAATTATTTAAGTCCAATTAGATTCCCCACTTGGCTTCTGGGAAGGTTATCAAGGAAAGTAAGAAAAATAAACGGAGGTTTCTGGAAAGAAAATGAGACAGTTTGGAGAGAATTGGACGAATTGGATTCGGGCCAATAAAACCGGAACAATTTAATTAAGGCCTATAACTAAATGTTGGGCTTACACTAATTAATTGTTAATTATAAGCCCAAAGGACCTTTTAATATTGGCTGGATTTTGATTTAATTAATTAGGTTAATTGAATTAAAATCTAAATCGTTAATCATTAAATGGTTTAATGGTTAATTAAAGAATGAAGTGTGGCAATGGATAGAAAATGTGCAGCCATTTTTTTTTTATTAAAGAATGAAGTGTGTGTTTTCTCTTCATTAAAAGGTTAATGGATGGTCTTTAAACATGAAAGGTAACGTACAAGTGTTGGCTTTGGAAGGACTTTTTTCAATTAGCTTTGATCAAATGCTAATTTGATGATGCATGTACCGAAGATGTAAGTGGAGTTATAGCTCTTTTGAGTTTCTTTGGTAATGAATGAGTTCTTTATTGTTTGCTCTCTCCTAAGCTAACGTCTTTTTTCAAAGAATACGTTGACAGCTCATTTTGCATGCATGTCTTTTAGTATATGATGGTGAAATACACGTGCATGGCTTTTAAACTCTCACTCTCTCCTTCCTATGTATTCGGTGATGTTCATTTTTAAATGGTTTTCATGCTTATTTTAAAAGCATAAATGGACAACACTTTCGTGTATTCAAAAGCGAATGAGAGGGTACGATTTTTTAGCTCACCATTAGCGTAAATTTTGGCTCACCATTGGTCTCTCCATTTTGTCTCTTCATTTTCTCAACAACCGAATAGCCATAGCAAAGTGATACAGCTCATTTAACATTCTTCTAAATGAATGTGTACGTTTAGTGTTTGGCTATCCACACTCACTTAAAACCTTCGGCCATAGGAAAACAGAAGCTCTCCATTTTGTTCTTTTTTGGCCGAAGATAGAAAATGAGAATGTCTAATTTTGTTGTTCTTTTGAACTAGTTGAATATTGCAAAAAGTTTGCTATTCATTTTTCTTCTCCTTTTTCACCAAAGGATCTTGATAACCAAGCTATCCAAAGAGAACAAGTGGTAGATCAGATTGATTGAGGATACAACAGCGAGAAGTCAAAGCTGTAGCAAGGAGTCGGTAAAAATTTCGAACTTGTTCTTATTTGATTTTTTTTCCTTATACCGTATTATGTATAGATTAAAGCATGTTAATTTGGTGCTTTCACTTCCGCTATATATTGTGATTTCAGAAAAAGTTTTTGAAATCTATTGTTTATCCAAACCAAGCATCATTGATGCTGGTAGTATTGGGGTTTTGAGACTTCAATTAAATCAAATTGCTCTAATTTGTTTACTGTGTTGATTAGGGTATGAATTTGCTGAATTGATTAGGGTATGAATTTGTTAAATTTGATGTGTTATATGGTGATATATAGTTATGTGCATGTGAAGTTTGTTTTCACGTATCTAGAAATAAATAAGGTAACTCCGTAGAAATTATATATAAAACATAAGTGATTATAGGACATTCAATAAAATTTTAATACATATTAATAATTAATTTAATAATAATAAAATGGTATTAAGAATCCTTAAATTAGAAGACATAATCATTATTCTTAAGTTTTGTAGAATCATATATATGCAATACTTATAAAATAGAGAAACTAGTCAATACTCTCTTCTTCTTCTTTTTTCTTTTCCAATTGTACAACAAAAGAGTAATTACACATTAGTTCACATTTAAAAAAATTATAACATTCTCTCAATTGAGTAAAACTAATTAATTAAGATTTAATATATAATTTTTAGAAATATTTTGAAAATAATTTGATTGGGTCAAATAATAACTTTAATAAGTTTGTATGTAGTTATAAAAAATTAACATAAAGAACTCAATTCAGTGAATCATTTATACTAAACCATAGTAGTTAATATGTTGTAATAAGCATACAAGTCATTGTCCTAATATGCTATAGGCCATGTCTATTAATAAAGGCTACTCTATGTACCCATTTCTAGTTTATCAATTAATTAATTTCAACTTTCAAAAATATATATACAAGTCTCCATAATCATGAGCATAAAAAAATCACTAACTGAACTCTTTAGTAGATACTAGTATAGTGTGACTTATATTAATGACTCGTAAAGTCATAAATCATATATAATCAAATTATTCCAATCTCAAAACATGATCTATGAGTTGTAGAAAGGACCATTAATCTTATACAGAGATTAATATCCAAAATATAACTTGCATCATAAAAAAGTCATTAAACATAAAGATCAATTATGGAATAAACTATTTCCTTCTATGAATAAGTTATAGCACTTCTAGATAAAAAAAAGTATCTCATGTTTACATGTACAAGAAAGACAATCATATACATGAATTTCAAACATCATTATACAATGAACAAGTGTAAAATTCACAACTTTATTAATCTTATGTGCTATGAACATATAAGATACAACTCACAAACTCCCACTACATCGAAACATCATATGATAACATAATACCTATATTGCCTACTTCTTCAAGAAAAGTTATAAGACTAAGCCCCCCAGTTAGTGGGTTAACTAACATATTTGTGGTGATAATGTACTCATTAAATATACCACCATCATTAACTCATTCTTAAAGTTTAAAGTACTTAAGTTCAATATACTTGACATATTTGGCTCCATTAATATTCTTTATATTCTTGGAAAAGCATATAGTATAAATTGAATCAACAATCATAGTTCTTCCCATGTAGTTCTTAAACAACTTGGCTTATGCTCTTACCTTATAACTAATTATAATATCAGTTTTCATGGTTAAAGTCACTATAATAGATTAGTTAGAGCTTTTCTAAGGCTTAAATCATCTAGCTAATATTATTAAACTTACTGTCATGAGAGCACCACTAAGATTAGCATTCACATATCTAATAATCTCTAGAATCATATACACATCTATAAATCATTAATAATCACTAGTTTTAAATATAAATCACAAGACTTTCTTCATTGAAACTAAGTATTCATAATCATAAATTTTCAAATACCTACCAAGAATAGTTTCTACAAAGGCAATGCTAAGTTTACTACATACCTATGAATATATCAAATTCTTAATTGCATTATTGAAAGGAATATAATTCTTTTATACTTTTTTCGGTTTATTTTAGGACACTGCTCTTTGCTCAACTTATCACTTTTGACTATAAAAAATATACCAAGCCTACAATCCTACATGTTAAATATCTTAAAAACTATATCGATATAAACCTTTTTATATAGGCTTAAAACTTTCTTAGATTTATCCATATGGATCTTTACTCTGAGAACAAATGGTGCCTCCTAAGATCTTCCGCATCAAAGTTCCTTGAAAGCATCTTCTTTATATTCTTCAACATGCTAAAATCAACATTGGCTAGCAGTTTGTCATCTACATATAAGAACATAAACATAAACTTGATTCTACTGAATTTGAAATATATAAAAGAGTCAAGTGTATGCTCTTTTTGAGACTAGTGAGAAAGTTTCATTGTAGCTAACTATCTTTTTCTAAGTGTACGCTTTAACTGTAAACCTTACTTTGAACCTCTCAATTGTATCTTCAATATTTATCTTGATTTTAAACATCCACTTACTGCTAATGGGTTTACATCTATTCGACCTGTAGAATAATTCCAAACATCATTGTTTTTTATAAACTACATATTTTCCTCTATAGTCACCATCCATTTATCAGAATGATTACTCCTTAATGCTTTAGCAAAGTTAAGGTGATTTATAAT
>JAOQMS010088789.1:0-20022 GCA_027563885.1 Erythroxylum longipes | reverse complement strand
GGATAAACTTAGAGAGCTTATTCTAGGTTTCCCGATAGCTAGGGTTAATTAACGAGCGCTTCGTAATTAACTAGGATATAAGGAAAAATCAGAATTAACAGAGCATATTGTTAATCTACAACCGATAATTGCTAAGCGAGATAAAAGAATAACAAATCAATGAATTATGTTTAATAGGGTGTAGGACAAGATTGAACCAAAGAACCGGATCCCTACCAAATTTTCCAATTTTATCATTTTTCGCATGTTTTCTTAAATTTGTTTTCATTAGGTTTATTTTATTTTATTTTCTTATTCGTGTAAAAGGCTATAATGATGTTCTAATAAAACCTATTGAAATTCTAAGTAGCTTAACTTTTCATGAAAATGTACTTATGAGTAGTTACAGAGTTTAAATGACCAAATAATTATTAATTTATGTGTACAATTGAAAAGGGTAAATAACTTGACATTTGGGTTTTGATTAATATGTATATTTAGTCCAAATCTCCTAGACGTCAATTTTGCATATTAGTGATTTGGAATAACTTAAATGATTATGTTTAGAATTAAACTTGTTTCATGAAGTTGAAGCTATTGTCTCATTATTGCCTTGTGAGATTTGTGATTTTGTGTTGTTTGTTGTTTTCTTTGTTTGAGGACAAGCAAACATTTAAATGTGGGGATCTTCATAAGTGTAAATTGCATTGTGTTTTAGGGCATAGTTTGATATGTGTTTAGTCGTTAATTCAATCATTTAGTATGTGTTTAAGTTAGAATTGTGTTAGTTTTTGTTAATTATTTATGTTTTAAGTGTTTTATGGGTTAGTACAAGTTTATGAGCTTAAATATTATGTTTTTGAGGTACCTTGATATGTTTGCTAGAGTTTTAGGGTCAATATCAAAGAACGAAGGAGTTTCGGAGACATTCAAGCTAAAACAACAGCCCATGATTGTGGTATATCAGGCCACGATCATGACAGAAGCTCCAGATTTGGCCCGTGATTATGGTCTACATGCCACGATCTTGATGGAAGCCTAAGGAATGACTCAAGATCGTGGCATGCATGTCACAATCGTGACGGAAGGTTTAGATGTGAGCCACAATTGTGGCCTATAGGGCCACGGTCATGGTTTACGTCGAGCATACGTGCAGACACTCACGAACATCAAGTTTTAAGAGATTTTTAGACCTTTTAGACCCCAGAAAAACCCTAGGGTTACCCAAAACACAAGAGGATATAAAAAGAACAAAAAGTGGTAGAGAAAAGAGCTTTTTACATCAGCCACCTTGAGGAACCCTAGAGAGAGATCATCGAGAGATAGAGGAAGAGAAGAAGGAAGAGAGAAGAGAAGAAGAAGCTGAATCGAAGTACTTCCTGGATCAGGAGGTTTCTCGACATTACTATCTCCCATCATCCATTTTAGATTGTATTTCCTGTTCTTTTCAGTTTTATTATTATATAGAATTGGATTGAACAGTTAATGGTAGGATCTAGAATGTCGAGGATGTTCTAAACTCACCTTCTGAATTTATTCTTGAATTAATGAGAATCTGATTGTTTATGTGTTTATTAGATATTTTGTGGTTTGATTCTTCTATTACATAATTCGATAATAAATTGAGAGGGTGAATCGAACGAAAAATGATTAAATTGGACTAGCATGAGTTAGGTGATTTAATAGAAACCAGAATTAAATCAAATCAAGGGGAGAGAGATCTTATATAGGTTTCCGATAGTTTGTCAAAGAACTTTAGAACTAATTAGGGTTTTGGATAGGTTGTGAATTGAGAGATTGCAACCTCCATAATCTGATTAGGGTTTATGATTTAAGGTTAATAGTTATAACTGGAGAGAGAATAATCAACCCTAGGATAGTCTAAAACTAATAATCCAATAATTCATAATCAGTTAGGTTAGCATTAAGGCTAGGTAAAATTTCCTTTATCTCAGTTGGTAATTTCCTTCAGTTGATTCTTGGGTATATTGCAAATTGCTTAATAATTAGTATTTTAGTGTTTGATTATTAATTTGATTGATTGAATTAAATTCTCGTATTAGTTTCCTTACATCTTGAATTTATGTTATTTGTTTCTAGCCTTAGATTTTAGGATTAGATTAGTTCCCTCCTTGTGGGATCGACACCTTTGGTACTACATAAACGAACCGTGCGCTTGCAAATTATCAACGATTAATAATTAAAACTTACGCACAACCAAACCCTAATCAACACTACAAGAAAAATTGGTTTTATCGAAAGAAATTGCCGATGGAAAATACTAATATTTTATAGGGAAACAAAATTTAAGATGGAAATTATCAACGAAAAGAGTCATTGGAGAAACAGCCATAGGTAAAATTTCCCGATGGAATTACAATTTCTATCACTAAATTTCTAGATGGAATATTATATTCCATCGCTATAATTACCAACAAAAATTGTAAGTTTGTTGGGAAATTTAACGACAGAATTACAATTTTCGTCACTAAATTTGCCTACAGAAATGGTAATTACGGAATTGCAATTTCTGTAGATAATTTTAACGATGGATAAACAATTTCCGTTGCTAAATTTACCTATGAAATATAACATTCCATCGATAATTTTAGAGATAGATTTTGTAATTTCTTCGTGAAATGTACCTACGATATCATTTTTTTCGTCGGTAATTTTTGCTACGAAAACTCCATCACTACAAATTCCCACCAGAATTTTCTGTTGATAATCTATTAAATTTTTGCTACATTTAATTTCTCTAAATAATATTATCTTGATTGATAATATAATATAAAAATATCATGATTGGTAATATAATATAAAAATTATAATGTACAACAATAGGTATCTTGAAAATGTATGCTATTAGTGTAAATTAAGAATTCATAAAAAACATAAGAATAGCAAAACATCAAATAAAATCCATTTGAGTATTGAAATATTATAAATCTAAGATATGCAGTTGGTGAAGGCGAATGATCTAACTGCCGTGATGAGCTGTTGCCCCTCCCCTTCAACTCATGCACCCCATTACGGGGCTGGGCTATGTACTCCATCGACTATTGCAACTAAGTTGCAGCATTTCCACTATGCTCTCAAACTGAATGACGCTCTCATTGGATGCGAACCACCTACTAGCTGTAGTTGTTGTGGATGTAGAGGATTACGAATAGCATGTGTTTGTAAAAGAACCTAAGCCGAAAATTCTTTCACGACGGTCCCTATCACCAATTCATCAAGATATGTCTAACTCTCATCAACATGTTCAGAGTATTAAGACTGTCATTTCATGCTTTCTTGTATTTGCTCCTATCATTATAATTGTTTATATTAATAAGTGATAATTTTTAATTAATATTATTTATCATATTAATATTAAAGTACAAATTTTACATACGTTAAGTTGTCTTCATCAAGTGTTGATGAAGGTTACACCATCATGCTTCTTAGTATGAATGTGCAAAAAGAGCTGACATAGTATAGGCTTCGTGCCCATAGACTTTTTCTGTATCAGAATAAAGTGTTATAAGTGAACTACAATTTATAAAAGTTTCAGCAAAGTTTCCTTTATTTTTATAATATTACCCCCTGTCAAACAAAAAATTTTCTTAACAACACAACCATTCATGGCAGCAGATATTTATCAAATTATCATTCTCTATAATACACATTTATTTTCATTTTAAATTTCATACATCAAATTACATTGAAATCTAATTGGTAATAACTAGTACAAAAATCAGAACATAAGTGTAAAATCATAATATAAACTTTTCCTACATCAAAATAAAGTGTTAAAAGTGAACTATAATTTACAAAAAGTTTAGCAAATTTTCCTTTATTTTTATAATATTTACCCCATGTTAAACAAAAAAATTTTCTCAATAACACAACCATTCATGGCAACAGACATTTATAAAATTATCATTCTAAATTCCATACATAAAATTACATTGAAATCTAATTGGTAGTAATTAGTACCAAATTCAGAATATAAGTGTATAATCATAATATAGACTTTTTCTACATCAGAATTAAGTGTTATAAGTGAAATACAATTTACAAAAATTTTAGTAGAGTTTCCTCTATTTTTATAATATTTGCCCCCTGTTAAACAAAAATTTTTTCCTAACAACACAACCATTCATGGCAACAGACATTTATAAAATTATCATTCTCTATAATACATATATATTTTCATTCTAAATTTCATACATCAAATTGCATTGAAATCTAATTGGCAGTAATTAGTACAAAAATCAGAATATAAGTGTAAAGTGTAGATATTTACAAGTTTCTCTACATGCTCCTTATGGGATCCTCCAGTGTATACGGGGAGACTCTCTCCCTTCGGTACTCCCCATTTGTTTGCAAAATTGCGCTCTAAAATGGAGATTGCCTCAAGTGTTGCCCAGTACTATTGCCAACGTCTCCATATTCTTCAAATATGTAAGGAGGTCGTACATCATTCTTGTGTATTAAACCAATAAAGTCTTTAAAATGTGCACGGGTATGCCTCTCCCATACATCATAAATGACAACATCAAATTTTGAATCCTAAAAAAATTCTTTCTGAAAAATAAAAAATAAAAATGTATCATAAGTCCTTATAAACTACAATATTTATCTAATTAATATATAAAATTAGATAAAATAAAAAGATTAAAGAATTTGATTTTTTATACCTTAAACTCCTCTAAATAAAAATCCTTTGTCCCCTCAGAGATATTCATCCATATATAACCCTTAAGTTCTATCTTCCCTTTGAATTTGAATGATATATTTCTAAAGCACTTGAATAAAATGTTTCTGGAGCACGCTCCAAACGTATCCAACCAAATGTATAAACTAATTTAGATCATTTTCAAATTAAAACTTATACTTCAGTATAAACCTATGGTGTATCATGTATTACAAAACTTTTAGAATTTCACTCATAGATTGTTGACAATTGTAATGTAAATTTTTCCGTCAACACCCTTAGCTCCAGGCTGGAGGCCACCTCCGTCATATGCAACATCTACCCCTAATATCTTTGTTGGTATAGATTCAGATTTTGGTTTGGGAGTAGATGTTGCGTCATTAGTATCTGATGGTTTGGATGTAGTAGGGGTGCTAGATGATGTAGCAGTAAGTAAGGAATGTGACTCTACAGGGACTGTAGGAGGGGAAGGTGGTGCCTCATCTAGATGTGTAATAGGTGGACGTGCAGCACCTAATTCTGTAGCATCTGTAGGATGTGATGCTTCACTTAGACATGTACTGGTTCCTCCAAATGGTGATAACCTGAGCCTTGGCCACAGGATATCCTTTTTCCTCTTTCAAGGCATATTTTTAACTTCAAATTCACATTCTGTTGATTATTCCACTAATAGAATAATATAAATTTAATATATAACAATATATTGTCGATGTAATAATAAATTTATTCATATAATATTCTATTACTTGCATAAATTAATCGCTATCATCATTTAATTGTAAATCAAAATCATCATCATCTTTTTTTTCTAAAGAATTAGACTCAAAGTTAGGTTCCTCTTTAGATCTCTCACCCTCTATAGATTCCTCATCCTCTCCAGATGAAATTTGAACATATTCATTATTTGGATCGTTCAAAGGTTTATTCTCTTCATATGTTACACATGCATTTATTTCATGAACATCTTCCTGTAACGCTTCACTTTCAAATCTCTTATTTTTTTCCTTTTCCATGTAATTCAAAAACACCTCTAGGTTTTACTTTACAAACGACCAACCAATCTGACTTATCTCGTCTTAAGTTAGGAAAAGGGATATAATATACTTGGGTCACTTGCATAGCCAACACGAAAGGCTCAAATTGTCTAAATCTTCTTCACTGGTTGATTTCAACTAGATTGTATCGGCTTTGCAGTTTTGTTCCAACATTAGGAGTTGGATCAAACCATTCACACTTAAATATTACACTCTGTTTAATTGGCAATACGGGGTACTCAATTTTAAGTACCTCAATATTTTTACCATAATAATCCATCACTTCTCCCTATATGTAAACCCCACTATTTACTATTTACATGCTTTTACCATGATATTCTATATAAAATTTGTATCCATTAACAAAATACATCAAATATGATTTAACAATTCGCAAAGGGCTTTTGCAAGAACACATATGAACTTGTTCTCTATTGGATTTTCTGAGGCCTATATCAAAATTTTTTAATCATATTAAATAGTATAATGTCATTTAAATAATTTGATATTATAATTCAACCATTTCAATTATTACAAGTCAAAACTTAAATATTTCTCGAACTATCGAGGAAAGTGGCTTTCAACTTCTTTATTAACATCATCCTGTGTTTTTTTGGCCATTAGCTCATGTAATCATTCCTTGTATAATATAAAAACATCATTATGTACTTTAGTTATGAACACCACTCACCTTGAAAACCCAAATAATTAATTTCAAAATTAACTTAAACTTACTACACGAAAGGTTTAACCCCTTGGCAATTCAATAAAATGTAACCATGGGCAACCTTTATTTCTTTTTATGTTAACATTTTTCTTGTTGAAAGTCCATATGTTAGTCTAGGATATGTGCAAATGGATAAGTTACTATCAACATCACCCATTTCATCCCCATCATTATTACGAGCAACTTTTCTTTCTCTTGTGTGCACATGCGGCTTAAAATAATGTGAACCTTCAACTCTAGCCTTGTTTTTAACATTTTTCTTTAAGTGACGCAAACACCTACATGACAAATAGGGTTATTACAATTACTGATTAAAAAATACTATAAATTTTATTTAAATATTAACTATAATTACCTCTCAAATGGATACATCCATCGATATTGAACTGAACGAACAAGTTTAGCCTCATGTGCTAAATGTATGGGTAAATGCGTCATACAATCAAAGAAGTTTAGAGGAAAATCCCTTTTAATTTGCACAAGATAATTGAAAATTTCCTTTCTAGTTTTTCCATTTCAGCCAACTTTATTTCAGATGATGTTAAACTTTTGAAAAACAAACTTAATTATGTTATAACTTCCTAATCCTTATTCAATAGAAACTACCGAAATGCAATTAGAATTAGCCTTTGCATAAACATATGACTTTTCATCCCAAATAATTTATACTTCCTTATGCCCACACACCTTGCTAAGTTTGAAACATAACCATCGGGAAACTTTATACTTTTCAACCATTCAAAACATGCTTTTAGATATTTACGTGTGCAAAGATCTTTATCTAACTTACTCCTTCTTCAAAAAAGTTTCAAAGTAGCTCGAGATTTTACATTGTCCTTTGCCCTCACTTTAATGTTCATTATGATGTTGAACAAAATTTCAAAATTATTTTTTTCAATATGCATCACATTTAGATTATGACGTATCAAATTAGTTTTCCAATATGGCAAATCTCAAAAGACACTTCATTTTCTCCAACCGAAGTTTTTACTAATGCTTCTATTAACTTCTTCATCTTTAAGTTTTGTAACTTTTAGCAACCCTAATTTATTAATCTCCTACAATATCTCTTCACTAGCTTTATAAGGGGTAGGAGTTGTTTGTACCATCCTATTCTTAATGACCTTTTGTTTATTGTATCTAAATGGATGATCGAGAGGAAGAAATTTCCTGTGGTTGTCAAACCAAGATGTTTTTATCCCATTAGGAAGATAAAATGCATTAAAATAATTGCCACGGTAAGGGAAAGCCTATTTCCTTGTTGTTTAGTACTCCCTTACCTCTTTAAACTTAAAAAAGAAACTCCAAAGATCAAACCAAACCAATCCTTCCAAACAATCAACACATATCTAGGTTTTATGAGAAAATTTCAACACTAACATAACATTAGTACAAAAAATTAGTAGAAGTTTTCCTATATTCAGTAGCTTACTAAAATTCAAGTGATGAAAATCCAAAGTCCGAAAAAAATTCTAGAATTTAGAGAGAAAATGGGAGTTTCGGTGGAGAGAAGGAAGCAAGGTGAATAATGGACAAAACTGGATTTACTCTAGTAGAAACTTGCTTCATCACTAGTAGGTGTCACTAGCTTAACATGCCACTTAACACCAAGGCATGAAACCCATTTACCCACCACTTAGCTGCCATTTGTAACACTTCAATTAGGCCACATGTCCTTTTATTATGCTGCCAAATATTAACGCATAAACTATGCCAAATGTCACTAATTCATAAGCATAGTCATTCTAATTTTCAAGTACCAACTTAACTTACCACTTGACAATTTGCTTAGCCAAAATTGCACTTTTAAATACCTCAATTCTCTAATGGTGTCAATCCATTCCAAACCACTAAATATGATCCACTTGACCAAAAATTCAAGTCATATGCCTTTCATATTCTAATCGTAGCACAATTCTAACTCCTATCACATATGTACTTTCATAAACGTGTCTTATTTCAACTAGGGTGTACTTTGGGGTCTTACAATTCTCTTTCCCTTAAAAAAATTTCGTCCTTAAAAAATTATACCTGATTAAAACAGTTGAGGATACTGAGCTCCCATGGTCTCTTCTGGTTCCCATGTTGCTTCTTCAAGTCCATGGTGTTGCCAGAGTACTTTCACCAAAGGTATTTGCTTGCTCCTGAGTTGTCTGACTTCTCTGACTAATATAGACACAAGCCCTTCTTTATAAGACAAATCAGGTTATACTTGAATTTTTTGCACAAGAATCTTATGTGTATTATCAGACTGACATCTTCTCAACATAGAAATATGAAATACATCATGTAACTTGGCCAATTCTTCAGGAAGAGCTAATTGATATACTACTAGTACGATTCTCTTAAGAATCTCATATGGACCAATATATCGCAGACTGAGCTTACCTTTCTTACCAAACCGAAGTATATTCTTCCACAGTGACACTTTCAAGAACACCTTATCACCTACTTGATATTCAATATCCTTCCTTTTCAGATCAATATAGGACTTCTGCTTATCACTGACAGCTTTCAACTTATGTTGAATAACCTAAATTTTTTCTTCAGTATCTTTCATAATATCAGGCTCGATTATCTTGTTTTTCACTCAATTTAGTCTAACACACCAGAGTTCTACATCTTCTACCATACATCACTTCATAAGGTGCCATGTTAATGCTAGTCTGATAATTGTTGTTGTAAACAAACTCCATCAGAGCCAGATAATTATCCCAACTTCCTAGAAACTCTAACACACGGCCTTAAAGCATATCTCTAATATATGGATAACCCGTTCAAATTGTCCATTTGTCTGGCGATGGAAAGCAGTACTGGACTTAACTTGAGTACCCAAAGCTTTATGTAAAATTTTCCAAAATCTCGAAATAAATCGAGGATCATGATCAGAAATAATAGATACTGGTACTTCGTGTAGTCTCACTATTTCATTCACATATAAGTCCGCAAGCTTATCCAAATAATAGTTAGGACAAACAGACAGAAAATGAGTAGACTTGGTGAACTTGTCCATAATCACCCATACAACATCATGCTTCTTCTAAGTAAGAGGAAGTCCAGTAACAAAATCCATAGTAATGTTATCCCATTTCCATTAAAGAATAGAAATAGGATGTCACAAACAAGATGGAACCTGATGTTCAACTTTAACTTGTTGACATGTTAAACACTTAGCTACGTAATCCACAATATCTCGTTTCATACTCGACCATCAGTAATGTTGCTTCAGATCTTGATACATCTTATTTCCACCAGGATGCATAGTGAAAACATTATTATGAGCCTCAAATAACAACTTCTTTTTGAGTTCATCATTAGCTGGCATACATAACTGATTTTTATAATACAAATCATCATCTCCTTTCATAGAAAAGTTAGGTTGTTTACCTTCCTACGTAACCAAGATAAGTTGTTGCAACTTATCAACAACTCTCTAAGCATCACAAATTTTTTGCCTTAAGGTAGGCACAGTTTTCTATTGAGCTATTAAAGCTCCTTCAAATACAAGGCCTCATTCACCATGCTGCACTAATAATGCTGAAATGGTCTTCTGACTCAAGGCATTAGCCACGACATTAGCCTTACCCGGATGGTAGTCCACAATACAATCATAGTCTTTAAACAGCTCCAACCAACGCCGTTGTCTCAGATTGAGTTCTTTCTAGGTAAGCAGATACTTCAGACTCTTATGATCTATGAAAATTCTACACCTTTCACCATATAAGTAGTGACGCCAAATTTTTAAGGCAAATATTATTGTTGCGAGCTCCAGATCATATATAGGGTAATTTTGTTCATGTGGCTTTAGTAATCTAGAGGCATAAGCAACTACCTTTTTTCCATCCTACATCACAACACAACCCAAACCATTTCTAGATGCATCGCTAAACATAACATACTTCAGTAAGCATACTTTTCGGTTGGTCAAAACTATTTTGACATCTATTAGACCATTCATACTTCACTCCTTTCTGTAACAATTTAGTTAAAGGGGATGCTATCACCGAGAACCCCTTCACAAATTAGCGATAATAACCAGCCAAACCTAGAAAAATTCTCACTTCTGTCACATTCTATGGTGGCTTCTAGTTAACAATCATTTCTATCTTACTAAGATCAACTATAATCCCTTGAGAAGAGACAACATGTCCTAGAAAAGATACCTCTAGAATCCAAAAATCACACTTGCTTATCTTAGCATACAATTGTTTTCCCGCAGGGTTTATAACATAATTCAGAGATGCTTAGTATGGTCATGTCCATTCTTAAAATAGACCAGGATATCATCTAGACAATATAGCATACACAGGGAAATCACAAATAGTCCATACTAAAGCAACTCTAAAAAATTTTTGTTTAAGAGACACATCATATGTCTCCACACCAAATTCCTAAAGATAATGCAATTTGTATAACAATGGTTTTAAGAATACATCAATTTTATGCTTTGTATTTGTATGCCTTGGCACAATTACTGTCAAGAGCATATATGCCTCATTTATATATATCCATGGAGGCAAATTATAAGGAGTAATTATGATTTGCTATAATGAATCTTATCAGTTAGATTGATCAAAAAGTTGGAATCCATCTGTTGACAATCCCAACCTAACATTTCCACTTTCGACTGCAAACTCAAAATGGGTATTTTTCAAATGTTTCCATGCTAGTGCACCCAATGGATGGCTCATTATTTCATCTTCTTGTCCATAATCATTATGTCATCTCATGTGAGATGCAGTAACATCAAAGGCATATAGATTTTGAAGTCTCAGAATTAGTGGGAAATAATACATCTGCTTCTAAGGTACTAATTTCTGCTTCGTAGTACGCTTTCTTGGTTTTAACCTATATTGACCATAAAATTTGCACTCTTGTAATTCCACATCATCTCCCTAAAACAACATACATTCCAAATTGCAACAATAAATTTTCTCAACTGGCAAACGAAGACCCCTAATAAGTTTCTTCATATTGTAAAAATTATCAACCATTTTGTGATAAAGAGGCAATGATTCATTATATTAAGCAAGAATTTTATCCAAACTTCAATCAGAAATATGCCCTTTAGACTTTATGTTCAATATTCAAGCAATTGAAGATAATTGAGTCATGGTCTCATAATTTGTCCATAATTCTTAGTCAGCTGATTTTAGTAAGTCAGAGAACTTTTTTATAGCTAGGTTTGGTTCTTTTTCAAGATTTTCTATATTTTCCTGAAAGGTATAACTAGCTACATCATAAACCATTTGGTGTAAGGATTTTTAGTTGCACCCACATTATTTGTTATAAATCTAGTTCCCCTTTCAAACTCATCTACATTTATTGACGAGTTTACTTTATTACCCCTTGAGGTAGTATAAATTAATGGCTCCCCATGTCATATCTACTCAAAATAATTTGGAATAAACTTTTCTTAACAAATGGAGATTCTGTGTTAATCATTTATATATCCAAGATCTATCAACATTACTCATTTCTGTAAAATTGTTATTTAAAAAAATGATTTCATAATTAGATATAATAATCATTATGGTGGTATCCATATTAATCTTACAAAACATTTAATTTTTAGTTTACATATTAACAGTAACACAATAAGAAAGCGTTGTATTATAAAATAGGGAAATATTTTAGGTTGCATGTGATGTGAACTAATTTCAAGTATCTATTCATATCAACTAACTAATGACAATATTTAGAGAGTACTTAATAGAATTAAATTGTTTCTTCATCAAAGTAGTTATCTAAGCATTATATGATCAAGATGTATACTTGTACATAAATAAATCATGCGTTAGAAACATTAAAAAAACCCATTTCAATGATTAACATGAATAAACTAATACATTTAAAAAATAAATTTGAAAAAAAGATAGCAAAGTGAGTATCTTTATACTCCAAAAATGGAGAAAAAAAAACCCAGGATAGAAGCTGTAACAAGTCCCTGACAGCAACCAACATAATATGATCTATAATGAGATATATCTTATGGTTCAATAATAATGTCTTTGTCAAAGACAAATACTGTTGAAATTCACATAATCATTCATGTATGCATACGTTCAATAAAAAACAAGAAGCTTAAATATAAAAAATAATATATGAACAATTTTAGATTATCAACATACCAATAATATTTTGTTTAATCATGGTACCTAGTAATGTCAATTCCTAAAAAAAGAAGAAAAAGTGTTTATAAATTTTAAATAAATAACTATTTCGCTACCCTTCGGGTTATAAATAGAGTTAGTAGCCAGTTGAAAACATGATGTAGCCGAGTAATCAGATCGACACGCATCACAAATGTGTGCCTTCACATCAAAATGCTATAACGACGTTTCAACTAAGTGACTTACTACAAACGTGACTTAGTCGAGTAATCGAATCGACATTGTGTCTAATTTCTATTGCTTTTAATTGCCTTCATATCTTGATTTTGGTTGCAAATCCTTATGTTTTGCTCCAAATTTGAGATTAATTGAGTGAAAATGGTATGAATATTGCATAAATGTCAATTAGGTTATTTTGTGAATTTTGCATTAAAACACTAAGTCATGTAATTTTTGCATTAAATGTTATGTCACCACCGTGCAAGGTGGTGATTTTGACAAGGGAGTCGCACCTATGACTCCCCATGCATGGGTGTGACACCCCTTGTCTCACTCGTGACTCCCCTGCATAGGTGTGCAAGGGGATGTCACACCCATGACTCCCTATGCACGTTCGTGAGAAGTTTTAACATTATTTCTGGCTTTAATACGAGGTAGCTCATAACGTGAGGGCACGTAACCCTAAACCTAAAGAGAGTCTAATAAAAGGAAGAGATGGTGGTGGCTAATGATGATTCATTCACTGTTTCATTAGTTCACTGACAGAGAGACTCAGACAGAGGGGAGGCACAGAGAGATAGAGAAGAAGAAGATAAATAGAAGAGAGAAATAAAGAAAGAAAACAAAGTGAGTTGGGACGAAACACAAGATAGTAGAGAGGTGGAAGCTCGGGAGAGGCCGAAAACGAGAGCTAGAGCTAAATCTCATTCAACTTGAGCAAACAGTCGTCTGGGGAAGAAGCTGAAGCAGAAGGCGAGAGCCAAAGATGGAAGCTTGAGAGGGATTGGAGATCTCTACAACTCTTCATTAGATGATTTGTTTGCATATTCTATTTCTCAATCGTTGCTTTGTTTCTTTCATTTTACTATCTGTTATTAACTGACTTATACTCTTATTAGTTTAGCCGACTATTATTTGTATTCTTTTAATAATCCATTCGGTATTCATTATTTTATTATTACTTTAATACTTTTGTTGACAGTAACATGCGATTAAAGTGTTTAATAATGATGAATGTGGTGATATCCGTGATGGGATGATCTCTTTTCTTAAGAATTAATGTAGCTATTTAGTTAAATATGCATGATTGGGTTACGGATATGTTGTCTTATTTATTGTTGTGGTTTTTGAACTAAATGGATGTAATAGAATGGCCAAACTTTGCTTTATTTTAGTGTTAAATGAAGATTTGAGAGATGAAGTTTATTACGGATCGTGAAACTATGGACACTTAGGTTAAGAACTAGAAATATGTTAACTTAAGTGGTAATTGGTTGTCAGGTTTTCATTGTTAATTTGGATAGTAACTTGTTGAATAAGAAAGTTAGACCAGTTCATTATTCGAATCTATTTAGATCTTAATTATTAATTTTAGTAAGACAACAATCCAATCATTTTTCCTTAATCATGCATAGGACATTAAATTAGTGAAATTAATTCTCAAGAGTTTTTCCACTTCGATTAATCTTTTTGTCTTTACTCCCAATTGATTACATCTACTTTTCAATTTAATTTCGTAATTTTCCTTAAAAGCTTTCACTTAACAATTGGGATAGAATGTTTAGGAATGCATTATTTTTATTTTTAATTCAAACTTAATTTTAAGTTGACCAATTTCACCTTCGCGGGAGACGACCCTGGGTTATCAACTATAACTATTTCGTATACTTACGAGTAGGATAGCCTAAGTCTTTTTAGAACTTTTTAAGCACAACAATTTTTTTGCGTCGTTACCGGGGAGGTGTTCAGTGTTTTTAACTTGAATTAATTTTGATTGTTTTTGCTTAAGTGATTTTGATTTTTTTGTTGATTGTTTTGTCCGTTTATGCATACATTTTTTTCGTGTTATTTCATTGAGTTGTTTTAGTAATTTTCTTATTAATTCACTATTGTTTTTATTTAGTTTATGTGAGGAAGGAGGTCTCATGAAGGTGAACTTGCTCCCTTTATGGACAACGTACATCGGATAAGAGAACTTCCAAGGGACTTTGAAGACAATCTCGAGGGACTCAAACCAGAAGATCAAGATATGGGTGAAAGGAAACCAAAAATGAAGGAATATACCAAACCGGTAATTAGTACTACTACTTAATGCATTCGTCTAGGAGAGGCAGCCAGAAACTATAAGTTAAAGAATATCCACTACAACATGCTACCATCTTTCTATAGGGTTCCCAATGAAGACCATTTAAATGTCATTCGGGAATTCTATACCATTCTCCAGATGTTCCTGTTGGATGGCCTAAATGAAGATCAACTCAGGATGAGGTGCTTCCCATACACGTTGAAGGATCAGGCCAAAGCATGGCTAATGACCCTTCCACCGAGTTCATTGACTATATGGGAAGAGGTGTACAATAAGTTCATGGGAAAGTTTTATTCCCACCAGAACACTTCTGAGTTGACGATTGTTCAATGCAGAACCAATTCACTAGTTTTACACTCAAAACCGTAAGTACATAAGGTGTAACTTGTAGTAAAGAACAGATATCGATCCCTCAGAGATTGTGTTTAGACACTACTTAATTCAGGCTGCTTCATTTAAGAACCAATTTTAATGAATATAAACTGAAAAATTAAACTAAATCAAACAACTAACATTAAACAAATGATAAAGTGAAAGTGCAGAAACTTGGAATTCAAGATTTAACAATTAGAGATCACTTTTTCCCTATCTTATCTCCCTCCTACCTTGTTAATTGAATTGTGCCTCATCTAAGATGTCCTAATGTATTAACTACTCTCTCTCAAGGAGTAATTACTTGTCCCTAGCCAAATTAAATGGAAATAATTAAACAATCTCTCAATCTATAGAATCAGTCCACCAATTCAACTAGTTATGAATTTATCCTATAGGTAATCAACTAATTAGCCAAGATCTCTCTCTAACTAATCAATTAACTTGATGAATGTAAGTCTATAGAGTGCTAATTCTCATTGTACATCCCTACACAATTTACCCAACGCAATTTCTCAATTTATTGCAAGGTATAAGCTCAACATTCATTAAAAGCATCATTCATTCAAATCAATAAAGTAAGAGTTCAATAAGTAGTTCAAAAGTAATCTCTACAAATAAATCAGCCACTCATAATGTCATTAACCTCCCCAACAATCAGAAAATTCATAATAAAGATGCTAGAAGAGAAAAATGAAATAAGAACTAGATGAAGCAAACTCCTCCTCTTTTTTGCCCAAATTTGGAAAATCTGGAGTTAGTGTGCTCTTTGCCCAATTTGGAATGGAAATCTTGATTCTTTACCTCTCTCTAGGCTCTAAATCTGTTTTTTATCTCAAGGAGGCAAGTTCTCATGACAACTACTTCGGCCCTAAGGATTTGTGCTCTTATATAGTCATAAGAACCTAAAAATAAGTGAAACTCGCGTGTCTCTTTGGGTTAAGGATCCCACGATAGTGAGAAATAGCATGAATCCCATGATTGTGGTTCTTATCTTACAACTCCTCCACTTCTCTTCTCCTCTTTTGGTCCCTAGCTCAATCACAAAGGTGGCCACCCTCCATTCCTACATCAAAATGATCAAATCTTATCCTAAATCAACATCAAACATAAAAGAACAACCATGAAGATCAAACTAAACAAAACATACAAAATAAGTCCTAAAACACAACAATAATAACCTATTATGCAAGAAACATATGGCAAATACTTAGAAAAACATACATTAATGCTCAACTATCATGGAAAAAGATAGCTACCTTCACTCAAATGGAGGGAGAGCCATTCTATAAGGCGTAGAAACGCTTCAAAATCCTGCTCATTCAGTGTCTACACCATCATTTTCCACTCCATATGCAGAACCAGTTCTTTTATGATGAATTGACACAACAATGTCAGCATACGGTGGACAATGTAACAGGAGGAGCTGTGGGGAGAAGACAACTAAAGAAACATATGAGATCTTCGAAATGTTAGGGGCCAATGCTCAACAAAAGAGCGTGGGGGGGAAGAAGAGCTAAAGTTCATAAAGTGAGCTCGAATCAAGAATTGGCTATGTAATTAGCTGAGTTGACGAGGCATGTGAAGATGATAACTACAAGGCTACCCCAAAAAGTTCCAAACCAAAAGGTATGTGGTATATGTGGAACTTGTGGTCATGGAGCTAACGTTTGTTTGTATTCTTGTGATCCTTTTGTAGATGGGGAGGAACAAGTGAATTCACTCAACTATTTTCAACCAAAGGAGTGAAATGATCCATACTCAAACACCTACAACCCTGGTTAGAGAAACCACCCTAATTTTTCATGGAAGACCAATAATCCACTAGTACAAACCCAACAACAATACCAAAATTTTCAGAGGTCAAATTATTACCAAGGGCAATCCTCACTTCAAAACCCACCAAGCAAGCCTTCTTTGGGAGAAAGCCTGAATACGTTTATTCATTTCACAACTCAAAATTAAGAAACAAATAACAAGAGGTTCGATTCTTTAGAGGCATCTGTGAAGAGGATTAAGATCCAAGTAGGGCAACTCGCAACTCAATTGCACAAGAATCAGCAAGGGAAGTTGCCTAGTTAATCTAATTAAGTATAAGCAGTCACTATTCTGAGAAGTGGTAAGGTAATCGATAAGCATATTGAGATCCCTTCTAATCTTTCTAGTGCAAGTAATCAAGAGAAGGAGAGCCTCCCCAATGAAGAAAGTAAGAAAAATGGAGGAAGCAATGGGCATGACAATCCATTAAGTCAGGTTCAAAAGGATGAGAAATTGTGGCATGCAACTGACTGTAATGAAGGACCAAGATTGCATCCGAGCTGCCTTAAGGATTTGAAACAAGATAAGCAATTTTCTAATCTTTTTAATATGTTTTCCAAAGTTAATATTAACCTGCCTTTGTTAAGTGTAATCAGAAACATTCCAGCTTATATGAAGTTCTTTAAGGAACTAAGCACCAAGAAATGGAATTTTGACCTAAACGAGAAGGTGATAATTTCAGAGGTTACAAGTGCGGTGCTACAGCAGCAATTACCCTATAAATTGAAGGATTTGGGGAGTTTTCTTGTGCAAGTATCAATGGGTAATGGTGATGAGGTTAAGGATATGCCTGACCTTGGTTGAGTATAAATCTTATGCCTCAATCTATTTATGAGAAACTTGATCTAGGACAATTAAGAACAACTAATATGTGCCTATAAGTAGCTGATAGATCAATCTGTTATTCGAAATAAATAATGGAAGTTGTGTTGGTGAAGGTTAGCAGATTGATTATTCCTGTAAACTTTACGGTCTTAGACATGGGGGAGGTTAAACAACAAGGGAAGGAGCATGCCATATTGCTAGGGAGGCCTTTTATGGCCACTACTAATTCCTTGATTGACGTGAAGAACGAAAAGTTGAATATGACTGTTTTAGGAGAAACAATAGAATTCTCAATCTTTAATGTTAAACCTGTTCCTACAACTACTGTTTATGAAGAATGCGCTCGTGTTGATCAATTTAATCCTAAAGACTTTGATTTTGTGTTGCATGAAGAAGAAGAAAAGAAGCTGAGCTTGGTAAGGGAGATTGATAAATGTTGTCAATTGCTGGAAGATGTAATTGCGGGAGAGGTTGGAAAATTTTTGGAGAAGAAGACCTATGAAGAGAAGGCAAAAATGGAATCGATCAGTTTGGATGATCCACCTTGAGCGTAACGGTTGAGGTGCCTAGCTAAAAACATTAAAGAAGTGCTAAATGGGAGGCAATCCATATCATTTTGTTTTGTCTTTTAATTTAGTTGTTCGTTATTTCTTTTAATGAAACTTGGCTTAATCTATTTGCTTTGTGTGCACAGGCCTTCTTTTCAATCTCTTCTATTTGTCTTCCTTGCAGCTGTCTCCACTCCTCAATTTTGGATGCCATGCTTCACGCCGCATCAACGCAGCTACCACCACACTTTCATATCATATTCCTTTCCCTATTCTTTTTATTGTTCATACTGCATGTAGTTTAATTTCTTTTAGTCTTTAATGTTTATCCTCGTTCATGTTATTTTTTTTCTTTTTCCTTATACCCCTCTTTTACTTTTTTGTGTCACATTAGGAATAGTGTGATGTTTAAGTGTGGGGGGAGTATTAATTGTGTATTGTGTTTTTATTTTCCCATTTACTATTTAGAGATGCATGATCATTAAATGAAATCAATCAGGATTAGAAATGCATAATATGAGTGAATGAGTATATTTGCATGCTTAGACTAATTAACTTAGATTTCAGTTAAAAGGAAATTAGCTTGTTGTGATAGATGAATGACATTTTTCATTTGGTAAGAATTTGAGCCTTTTTGAATTATTAAACACCAATTTCGAGTATTCTTTGTTGAAAGTGTTCTTTCATGATTGAGGAACTCTAGAACTTGCTTGCAAATACTAGTTAAGATCATATAACCTTATGCAAACGTTGAAATGATGAAGGTAATTAGGATTTACACTGTTAGCTTAAAAAGGCACCATAATGTCACCCTTAGTGAGCCCCCTTGAGCTGAAATGAATCTGTTTCTTTCTTTAAATCCAAAATATGAGCCTTGACCTTAATTGTTTATCCATTTCATTACACCTACCATAAGGACAAGTTGAGCATTTGAAAAGATATAATCAGGTTTAGGGAATAAGTATGGGGGAATCATAGCTTACAATTGGCTTTTGAGTTAGGGATGGGTATGGTTGTAGTAATTTCTCTCCTCTATATTTTTGTTCCCTTAATTTCCTTGTGTAAAACGAATAAATAAATAATAAAAAGAAATAAAAAATAAAAAGAAAAGAAAAAGAAAAAATGGAAAAGAAAAAAATGAATTGAAAAGAAACAAAGGAAAGAGAGATGTAAAAATGGGGAGTGCTAACTTTATTACGTGAGAAGAAAGAATTGAGTGTTTTATTTGTTATTTTTCTGAATTACTTTGAATGCTCAATTAGTTTTGTGGTTTTAAACTACAATTTTCCTTTTTTCCTACCTTTAGCCTGGCCCCATTACAACTGAAATAAAGACCTTCGAATTGATGTTTATGTATGATATGAGTGATGGAGATCGGACTAGTAAGCAAGCCGATGGTAGATACCTTATATGAAATGAATGATGAGTGAATATTTACTACCTTTGAATGCTTGAGAGGATGGAGAGTGGAGTGAGTGTCTATCACATTTGTTGATGGTTCTTTGAATTGAAGTGCTTGTTGATTTTGGCTAAATATGCGAAGAATTGCTTGTTCATGGAGTATTATGAGTTTCAAGTTCTTAGATTGTGTTTATTGGA
>JAOQMS010088731.1:0-20034 GCA_027563885.1 Erythroxylum longipes | reverse complement strand
TTAATAAATTTATTTTATTAAATTTTATTTTATTCTATTCTATGTGATTTATATTTGAAAATAATTTATTTTTATTTTTATTTATATAGAAATATATACAAACAATTAAAAAATAAATTTTTTTATATTTTATATTTTCATTAATTAAAATTTTACATTTATTATTAATTATATACAATTTATCATTAATAATATAAAAATAATATTATTAATTATTTAATAAAATTTATAATGTTAAATATTATTCTATTCTATTTAATATAATATTATGACTTAGTCACAGTTGGTATTATGAAAAATTATTGATGGTATATTAGGTAGTTTGTATTTATTAGTTTACGTTCCATCATAAACCCCCCAAATCGAAGGTTTCTTATTTTTACTGTTTAGGATGGAATGGAACGTAACATGAAACCCTCCGCTTCCATTCCATCCCATTCCATTCCATTATAAAACTTCATTTCAAACGATGGAAGTGTGTTACATTTCATTCCATTCTATCCTCAACCCCTCAACCAAACAGAGCCTTAGAGACTGCAATGGTGTAGTCTGCGTTAAAGTTCGATCAGAAAGGGAAGGTTCTTGGGGTACAAGGGTTCAATAGACTTTGCTTCATCAAGTAGAGCACCTAAAGGAGGAAAATTGTTAGGCTTTAAGATGGTATTGTCAGATATGGAGAGTAGGATGAAAAGGAGATTTTTTAGAAAGCTACCAAAGGAAGTAAAAAAGGCATAAGAAGTGAGCAGACATAGGAATTGGTTTACTTTATTAAAAAGAAGATAACGAAGGCTCTGATGTGAAGCATGAGACTCGCAAGGAACAAGGATAAAGTTGAGATTTTGGCTAAAAGATGAGAAGAAAGCAAAAAGGTTGTTGAGAAGTGAAGGATGAAGCTACGGTGTAAGTAGAAGAATACAAAAGAAGATGGGGCCAGATTAGTCAAGCTATTATAGAATTAAATTAAGGTAGCAAGCAGGCATAACAAACTAGAAATATACATGACCAACTAGAAATTAGAGAGAAAAAGCAACTTCTATTTCAATAATGAGGTCTAGGTTTTTTTAAATGTTTATTTCAATGAACACTTACAGGATAATGGTTCTTAAGGTAAATTGTTAGAGTAAGATAAAGTTTGAAAAATTTCAAATCTCATGATAATACATTTGATTGGAACTAGTTCCTTTGTTGATATAATTCTTATATAGTTAAAAGGTTATGAGATGTTGAAAGATTCACTTTTGTGATAGATTTGAGGTGTTTGTTTTAAAGATGATTACAGATTTATGATGTCTAAAAAAAGGTTAACAATAATGTATTTTAACTTTTTAGTAGGAGTGTCTAAAGAAATAAAGTTAATAGTAAGACTAATTCATATTTTCAACTGTTAAAGGTATAATATTCCAAGTACAACTCTTATTGATATAAAAAAGTAATAACTTAATAATGAGAATTAGGTCTATAAAGATAAATATGGAAATTGTTTACCCATTCTAGTCTAAGTATAAAGATCATGTACTAAAGTTATTTAGTACTAGATACTTATGAATTATTAAATATATTTGATACTTATGAAGTATCAAGTATATCCATTATTCTACATAAGTCAATATTCAAGTTCAGGGTAATACGGATATTAACGTTGTTTGACAAAGTAAGTTCTAGTTAAGGTATTTTTATTTGGAACAATATTATTTTGGGATTAGAAAGGTTTTAATATAGCATTAATTGCTAATTAAACCATAATATATTTTTATTTAGTGGAAATGATTATTTGTATCAATAAGTTCTTTAATGAACTTTATATAGTTCTTTACATTATTGAAATAGTAATATAATATAGAACATTAGAGCCATTGTACATAAGAAAGGAGATAATGTCTTATTAAAGTTCCAAGAATGTAGTTAGGTTGTTTCTATTAATTATAATGATAATTGAGATGAGGGTTGTAAGATTTAAGTAAGTATTCACTATAAAGAATCTTGTAGAATTCTCTCACAAAACCACTATCCTGACTGTATCATGATTGCCATATGGAGACATGGAATAAGATATTTAAGCAATTGGTTTGATGCACATGGGAGATTGTTGTTTTATTCCTTATAGCCAATTGGTTGGTTGTACAATTTATGACATAACAAATTAACGGCACTATTTATCTTTATGTATTTTTTGTTAATTATATTTGATGTTTTAATATTAAACGTAAAATCCTTAGAATAATTATGATGAGACTAAAATTATGATGAGATCATAATTATGATATTCAATTTATATTATGTATTATTCCTAAATTATTCATAGTTACAGTTTCAACAAGATGTGGATATTGATAGAATTGTAAAACTATCACAATTTATGTTTCTTTCTTATGAAGAATAGAGATACTTAAACAAAAGTGTGGGTGCTTATTAGAGAATAAGTTTACTGAATTAAATCTATTATAATGGATTCCAAATGGAATATAACTTTTGTGTTTATGGATTTTCTCATTATAATGGTTGTATAATTAATCCTCAGACTTGAGATTACCAACGTATCTCATGTGAGAATTATTATGTTTTGATGCTACTTATGACATTCTATTTAGGGTGGCTCAGTTGGTAGTACTTAGATATTAACCAAATAGAGATAGTTGAGTAAGTCAATAAAGGATTCTTTACTCTAAAGTAATTACGAAGAATGTTTTATTGTTCTTGATTAATAGTGATTCAAGGAAATCTCTATCTAGAGTGAAAAAACATTTTAACAGGCTGTTCTATTTCTAATTAACAAGAAAGAATATGATTGAGGGTCTTCATTTTATCTGGTTTCTGTTGTGGCAACATACAAGTGCAATTCAAGAATGCCCTACTCTTACACCCATAGAAACCATCCTAGGGCACCCTAGACCTTTCCATACCCTACATATTTTCCCACTTCTTAACCTTCCACTTTTAGTAACTGTCTTCTCCCTTATAACAATGCAGAACCCATAGAATACATCTCTCATTCCAACTCAAGCACCTTGCAAGAAGGCTGATAAGTCAAATTATCTATATATGATTTTGGGATGAATTATAACTAATTTGACTTATCTTCATATGAATTATGAGCTTTATTTTGTTAATTCTCACACATTTTAACTTTATTACTTAATAGGTACAATTGGAGAGATTTTGTGGCAAAAGACATAACTTTCATTGTAGTCATCAGATTAGAGTCATTCAAGTATGCTTTCAAACAGGACTTCGAGCTCTACAACCTTCATGAAGACCCAGAGGAGAGATTTAGCTTTTTGAAGGGTCAAAAGTGCACATTTATGAAGATGCTCAGTGTATGTTCACCTAACGGACATTATGTCCCTCCAAATGGACATGAGCGGAGAAAGAAGGCTGACAGACCCATGAATGTCTGCTTAACCGACATCATGTTCGCTTAACAGACATTCTCTATCCAAACTACTCCAGAGACTCAAGAAGGTCCGCCTAACAAACATTAAGTTCGCCTAACAAACATTGACGGCGCAGACACAATTTTTATTTCCCTGTTTAGCAAAAATTAGGTTTCTTTGACCCCAAGACACTGTATATATTCATTTTGAAGACCTAAATAGGGACTAGCACTGAAAACAAGGTAGCAACAAAGGAGGCACCCAAAAGTGGAAAAGAAGAGGAAGAAGGAAGAGAGAAGCAAGCTTGTTTTGTGTTCTTTCAACTTTCTCTCTCTACCTTGTCTTGAATGTTGCTTGTTTTTATTTGTTCAGATTCTATTGTCATGTTCTAAAACTAAACTCCATTTAGGGTTAGGGATGTAGCCTATTTAAGGGATTGATTGATGTTTTATGGATTGATTGGTGTTGAATGAAAGTTCTTGAGTTATATTTATCTTTCTTGAGCTTCATTGTTGTTTCTATGCTTGATCACAATAGATGTAATCTTAGGAATTATATGATGGACTGAGAGGTTAAGTGTGGTTTGTGCATAAGGAAGATAAACATGAAGTGTGGTTTGTGCATAAGGAAGATAAACACATTAGATTTAGAGATAGAGATATCCTAAACTAGTGTGATAACTTAGGGTTGCATGTTTTTAATGAATTTGACTAGTTAGGTTACACATTGAGAAATGATAATCAACTAGTTGGGTATTTTTGTATGTCTTGTGAGAGAATATAAGTGAATTTGTGCAGCTGTTATTATAACTTTTCATTCAATCAATTCCATAATTTATCGATCAACCTCTTAAATTGGTGAATCCCAAAGCCCTAAGTCTCAACATCGAAATTTTCTCTTGCTTGTTTATTTACATTTGTCACAATTAATTGCTCACTCAAATCCAATCATCATTTAAATTTCTTGTCAATTTTGGTTCAAGTAATTAGGATTAATTTAGTAGTAAGTATTTTAGTCCTCTGGGAAAAGACCTTGGAATACTTGATGTGTAAGTACTAGGAATGACTCTGTGCACTTACAGATTAAGCTGATCAAGTTTTTGGCGCCGTTGTCAAGGAATAATTTATATTTGCTGCTATTAATTCTATTTATTTTTTATTTATTATTACCTTAAAATTTTGTCCATTAATCACTCTTAAACTCTTTTCTCTTTTTTCTATTTCAGGAGCTGCATGCACTTAAGGCATTCAAGAGATTTGAACGATGATCAGTTACTTGAATTGAATCCTAAAATTGAATGCACTTGTAGAAGGAACAACGCCCAAAGAAGAAGAGCGATGGCAAATAATAATCAAGATTCAATTCTGGATGAAGAGCAAGAAATGGGGAATGAACAATTCCATGGAGGAAACCAAGCTGAACCTGTGGTTGTTAATCCTAGGATTAGAGATTATCAGATACTATTTATTACTGGCAACAGTTCTTGCATTCGATTGACTGCTGCAACAAGGAATTATGAGCTGAAGCAGATTCATCTATCAATGTTGCCACAATTTAATGGAATATTGAGTGAAGATGCCTTAGCTTTTATGAGAGACTTTTATGCGACAATTTAAACTCTTTAGTTGTATGGATTATCTGAAGATGAGTTAAGGCTGAGGTGTTTTCCCTATTGCATAAAGGGATTAGTAAGAAATTGGTTGTTGAATTTGGAGGTAGACTCCATTGATATTTAGGATAAGGTGATGGAGACTTTCATGATGAAGTGGTACCTAACCCATAAAACTCTTGAACTAAGGAAGATGATACACTGGTTCTCGCAGAAGGAAGGAGAAAATTTTCATAAAGCATAGGAGCGATTTAATGATCTCCTCAACCAGTGTCCTCAACATGGATTTGACACTTACTTCTTGACCTAGTTCCTCTATTATAGTCTCACAGATCACAATCAAACTTTGGTGGACTTAAATGCTGGTGGGAATATTAGTGACCTGAGTTCGCAAGAGTTGTGGAATATCTTTAAGAAAGTTGTAAAGAATTCACATATAATGTGACAAGAAGCAAGGCTGCTTCTCTTAATAAAATGGGATCGAGATCTGACATGGCTTATCAAGTTGCTGAGATAAATAAGAAGTTGAACATGTTGATGAATGACAACAAGTCCAGTAGGGATCCTTGCATCCTTTATGGTAGATTTGGGTATGTAGCAGCTGGTTGTATGAACATTGAAGCGATAATGCCAGAGGAAGAGTTGAACTATTTTGGTAGACAAGGCTAGATATTTGATCCCTTCTAGAACACCTACAATGAAAGTTGGAAGTTATATCTGAACTTTTCATGGAAAAATCAAGGGGCCACGAAACCAATGGGACCGCCTGGGTTCCAAGCACCACAAAACAGCAGTATTCAGCTCCATCATCTTCTGCACCATAACAATTCCCTTCCCTTATGGAGAAAAAAAGTAGACAGGTTTGAGGATATGTTTGCTCAACTTATGAGCAAGATGGATCAAAGTGCTCAAGCTAGCTCTCAAGCAATGAACAGAATGGAGCAGACCATTTTGCCTAACCAAGCTGCCATCAGAAATTTAGAGGTACAAATCAATCAAGTGGCAAAAGAGGTAAGTTAAAGAGGTAAGGGAAAGTTACCTAGCAACACTCAAGTGAATCCAAAACATGATTGTATGGCAATTCGTTTGAGGAGTGGTAAGGAGGTAGAAGGTGTGGTTCCTAAGGAGAAGGACGAGAAGATTAGTGAAACAAGGGATGATGAAATTGTGAATTTGAATGAAGAAGAAGGGCCTAATGAAAACAAACTCAGAAAAGAGTCCTCACTAAGTTTAGAATTTTCCTTTCTGCCACCCATACCATACCCCCAAAGGGTAAGGAAGAAACATGATTATTCCAAATTTTAGAAATCCTTTGACCTTTTCAAGAAGATCCATATCAATATCCCTTTCACCAAAGCTCTTGTGGAGATGCTTGCTTACACCAAATTTTTAAAGGAAATAATCTCTAACAAAAAGAAGCTAGACAATTTACGACTGTAACCTTAACTGAGGAGTGTAGTTCTATTTTACAAAATAAACTACCTCTTAAGTTAAAAGATCCAGGGAGTTTTACTATTCCTTGTCACTTTGGTGCTTCTAATGTTTTTCAATGCTTTGTGACTTAGAGGTAAGTGTTAATCTTATTCCTTTGTCTCTTTATAATAGGCTTGGAATTGGTGAACTCAAACTAACTATAATCTCATCGCACCTTGCCGATAGATGAATTTGGTATCCTATTGGTATAGTTGAGGATTTACTAGTGAAAGTTGGTAAGCTTATAATTCCAGCTAACTTTGTTGTGCTTGAGATGGATTTCGATATGCAGGTTCCTATAATCTTAGGAAGTCCATTTTTATCCATTGGTGGAGTATTAATTGACGTCCCAGATGGTAAGTTAACTTTAAGGGTCGGTGATGAGAAAGAGGTGTTTAACATTTTCAAGGTTTTAAAGGGCCCTCTTTTGATGAAGTCACCTATAGAATAGATGTGATCGATTCTCTTGCAATTGAATCTATTCCTAAATTGATATATGATGATGCTTTAGAGACATGCCTACCTTTAGGAATAGATGAGAATGAATTCGATGATGAGTCAAGGGAATAAGCTAATAGATTGCAAAGTAATGGTTTTAGGTATAGACCTCCAATTGAACAATTGGACCCTCCTAACCCTAAACTGTTACCTTCCATACTGAGTCCACCAAAACCTGAATTGAAACACCTTATAATTCATTTGAGGTATGCATTCTTGAGAGAATCAAATACTTATCCGGTTATCATTTCTTCTTCTTTGAATTCCTTTCAAGAAGAGAAGTTGTTAAGGGTGTTACGTGAACATAAGGCTGCTATTGCATGGAGTATTGCTGACATAAAGGGAATTAGCCCTTCTATTTGTATTCACAAGATTTTAATGGAGGAAAACCACAAACCTAGTGTGGAAAGTCAAAGGAGGCTCAATCCTAACATGAAGGAAGTTATGAGATCTGAGGTACTTAAATTACTTGATGCAGGAATTATCTATCCTATTTTTGATAGCTCCTGGATAAGTCCTGTGTAAGTTGTACCAAAGAAAGGTGGCATAACTGTCATCTCCAATGATAGCAATGAGCTAATTTCCATAAGGGTTGTGATAGGGTGGAGGGTTTACATAGACTACAGGAAATTAAATTTAGTAACTAGGAAAGATCACTTCCCTCTACCCTTTATTGATCAAATATTAGAAATATTAGTGGGGCATGATTATTACTGCTTTTTAGATGGTTATTCAGGGTATAACCAAATTCCTATAGCCCTGGAGGATTAGGAGAAGACCACCTTCATTTGTCCTTATGGTACATTTGCATATCGTAGGATGCCCTTCGGTGTCTGTGCATTAGTTTTGCCACTTTCTAACGCTGCATGATGTCTATATTCTCTTACATGGTGGAGAATATAATTGAGGTATTTATGGACGATTTTTCTATTTTTGGTTCTTCTTTTGATGCATGTTTGTTCAATCTAGAACAGTTTCTATAGAGATATGGGGAGACCAATCTTGTAATAAATTTGGAAAAGTTCCATTTCATGGTACAAGAAGCGATCGTCTTAGGCGACAAGATCTCAAATAATGGAATAGAGGTGGATCTGGCTAAAATTGAAGTCATAAAAAAATTGCCACCTTCCCAATTCGGTTAGAGAAATAAGGAGTTTTCTTGGGCACGTCGGGTTTTATAGAAGATTTATTAAAGATTTTTCCAAGATTTCTAAACCCTTATGTGCTTTGTTGCAAAACGTAGTCCCTTTTGAATTTACTGATGAATGTCTTCATGCTTTCAACAGAATGAAGAAGGAACTTACCTCAGCTCCTATAATGGCTGCATTGAATTGGAATCTCCTTTTTGAGTTTATGTGTGATGCTGTTGATTATGTTCTTGGGGCTGTTTTAGGACAAAAACAAGATAAGAAATTACATGTCATTTATTATGCTAGCAAAGTTCTTAATGATGCTCAAGCTAATTATGCTACTACAGAGAAAGAATTGCTAGTAGTATTTTTTACATTTGATAAATTTAGATCTTATCTTGTTGGGTCCAAAGACATTATTTACATTGACCATTCCGCTTTGAAATATTTGCTCACCAAAAAGGATGTTAAACCAAGGTTGATCAGATGGATTTCACTCTTGCAGGAATTTGATTTGGAAATTAGAGATAAGAAAGGATTGAAAAATTCAGTAGTTGATCATCTTTCGAGACTTGAGCAAGAGGACAAGATGGTAGCTGAATCGATAAATGATGCCTTCCCTGACAAGAATTTTTGGTCTGTTAAGGGAAATATTCCTTGGTTTGCTGATCATGTTAATTTTCTGGTGTCTAACATTATCCTAAGTGATTACTCATACCATAAGAGAAGGAAATTCTTATTGGAGGTAAGGAACTACATTTGGGAAGATCCATTGCTCTTTAGAAGGTGTGTTGATGGGATAATTAGGAGATGTATACCTGATGAGGATATGTGATCAGTGTTGTATCATTGTCATGCTTCTTCTTACAGTGAACACCATGGCGCTAACAAAACGACAACAAAGGTTTTACAATCCAATTTTTATTAGCCTACTCTTTTTAAGGATGCTAAAACTTTTGTCATGACATGTGATAGATGTTAAAGGATAGAAAACATAGGTAGGAAGCATAAGATTCCTCAATCAGGGATTTTAGAGGTTGAAATCTTTGATGTATAGGGCTTGGACTTTGTTGGACCGTTTCTAGTATCGTTTGGCAATGAATACATCCTTGTGGCGGTTGACCATGTATCCAAATAGGTGGAAGCCACATCTTTGGCAAACAACAATGGAGCAAGTGTGGTGAAATTTGTGAAGAAGCATATATTTTAAAGATTTGGAGTTCCAAGAGTCATAATCAGAGATAATAGGGTGCATTTTCAAAATCATCAATTCAAATCTCTGTTGGCAAAATATGGGTGCCATTTCAAGTTTCGAACCACCTATCACCCCAAACCAGTAGGCAAGTCGAGGTGTCGAATCGTGAAATCAAGCAAATATTAGAATAGACTGCCAATACATCAAGAAAGGATTGGGCATTGAAGCTTGATGACGCTCTTTGGGCATACAGGATGACATACAAGACTCCCTTAGTTATGTCCCCATATAGACTAGTCTTTGGGAAATCTTGCCATCTTCTGATTGAAATTGAACACAAGGTATTATGGGCAATCTGGAAGTTGAACTATGATTTCAAAGAGGCTGGACAAAGGAGACTAATGAAGTTAAACGAGCTAAATGAGTTTTGCTTGGATGCTTTTGAGAATGCTAGAATATACAAGGAGAGAACCAAGGTTTTCCATGATAAGCATATCCTTTGGAGAGAATTTAAGCCTGGTCAAAAGGTTTTGCTATTTAACTCTCGATTGAAATTATTTCAAGGGAAATTACGATCAAGATGGTCCGGACCTTTCGTGGTGACCAAGGTATTATACCTAAGCGGAGTAGTGGGGATTGGAAGGGATGAGCAACCACCTTTCATGGTCAATGGGAAGCGACTTAAGCATTACTTTGAGGTAGAGATGGTTAGATACATTTCCACCATCATATTCCAAAATTGACATCATGGTGGCCTAGTCCAGTTGAGGACATTAAACTTAGCACTTGTTGGGAGGCAACCTACCATTTCTAACTCTTTTTATTGTTTTATTAATTTTATTTTTTATATCTTCTTATTCTAATTTATTGTGTGTTGCATAGGTTTAGTGTTTATGAGACATGCCAATGACACCTCCTATTAGCATAAGGAATAGTGGGATCAAAACACATCACTCTATGAGGTAAGATCCATATTATGTGTGGAGGAGGTAAGTCTTTTTGCTTCTTTCAATATTTTTGTGATTTCATTCATACATCATGCATATAGTCCTATGGTAGCATTGAGTAGTTGAAATGGGCAAGAAAGGAGTGAATTAAGTGAGATGAACATAGAAAAATCCGAGAAGGTCCATCTAATAGACAAAATGTCCATTTAACAGACATTACAAAGCATTTCACTCCTAGAATCATGTCCGCTTAGCTAACATGACTCTCATTCTGGCACTTAGAGACCCGATAATGTCCGCTTAGTGTACATTTCCTAGACTTTGCCACTAAGAGACCTGAGAAGGTCCGCTTAGCGAAAATCATGTCTGCTTAGTGGACATTGCTCACACTCTGTTTTTAAAAACACTTTCTTTTCTTTCTTTTCCTGCACTCCCTTGCATTTTTGCCCCATTTTCTACCTCCTCCTTCGCGCCACCTCCTTCTGCGACCTTCCCTTGCCTGTTTCACCTTCTCACCCAGATTTTCTCCCTTTTCTTCTTCTTTTCATCTTTTCTTCCACTGCCTTCAACCAACACAAACCCTAATCGCCTCCCCCCATAGTGTGCTACTCTCCTCCACGTTAATACCTGCCACCAAGCACATATTCATGGATTTTGGGACTTCTCTTGAGGCTTAGGGCTAAGTCTACACCCTTTCCACTCGCAGATTGCTTGGGTAAGTCTTCTCTCTCAAAATTTTGATTTGTGGAATTGAAGCTTGGGATCCCCACAAGTGTGAGTTACTTGAGACTGTGTTGTGGCGATTTAATTTGTTAACAGAGGATTTGTATAGCTATTGAAGTCATGGGTGTGTGCTATTGACATTGAATTCGGGGATATATTGAAATTGAATTTGGGTTGATTATTGAATTGGTGGCTGTGTAAAAAGTGGAATTAGATTTGTATTTGACATTGTGGTGTATTGAAGTGTCAGGTTTATGCTGTTGAAATTGAATCTGGGAGTGTGTTGACGTTGTGCGGTGTGTATTGAAATTGCATTGGTGGTTGTACTGTAGTGGCTTTGTAGTGAAGTTGAGGTGAAATGTGCATTAGATTTGGTTCTGTTTTGTTGAGAGTAAGTTTGTGACTGTGTTAAGAATGATTGGGTGCTAGGAATTGACCCTTCATTGTTGAGATTATAGTTAGCTGTGTGCCTTTTCATTGATGTCTCGATTCAAGCCAATGGTGAGAAAGAGTACTGCCCAATCCTCTAGAGTTGCTAGAGGTAAAAGGTTGGTCGAGGAGACAGAGGAACCCGAGCTTCAGCAAGTGCTATTCATCAATGAACAATGTGAGGCTTGGTATGATAAGAAGAAGAATAACAATTTTGTGATAGTAGTCTCTATGGAATCAGGAATTGATGAAGCATATCATGTGAGAGCCAACTTGGATAGGTTCCACTAAGGTAAGTTGTTGGATCTGAAGGGAGCATACTACCCAACTGCAGTCAAGCAATTTTATGCCAACCTGAGTGCGACAGTAGAGAAGCAACCATTGAAACTTATTTCTCAGGTAAATGGTAGAGAAATGGTCATCATCGAGGAGTTGATTAGTGAACATTTGGAGCTGCCCATGGGAGGTCAAGTCCCTTCCTTTGACAAGCAGGCAAGGTGTTCCATTGATAGCTAATGGACCAAGGATGATGCTATAACTCATTTTGGGGTTAAGGCAGCTACGCGGTTCACCAATTAGTGTATGTTCATGCACTTTAACCCCCTTGATATTGAACCAAGATTGGTGGCATTCATCCTAGCCCATAATGTCATCCCGAAGGCTAGTGACTCGGGGTACCTTCAGAATGAGGATCTATATATTTTGGACAAAATGTTCTTCCGAGATGACCAATTTTAGGGCATCGCGATTGCTAAAATGATCCTGACCTCGATGCGGCAAGTAGTGCATCATAAAGCTGAAACCAAGAGATTTGTATTTCCAGTCCTATTGAGCCAGCTATTCGGGTGACTTAAGGTCCTCTATAGGAATGAAGAAGTGGCTCATACGACTAAAGTGGATGTCATCAATGCGGAGAAAATTAGGGAATTTAATTATCGCGAAGATGCTCTAAACAAATGAATCAGTCCACATCGATCGAGGATCAATCCGACTACAACCCCTGCACCTCACTCCCAAACTACTTAAGGCCAAGGGGACCATCAGCTTCTAGCCCAGCTACAAGAAGTTCGCACCGAAGTCCAGGGACTTCGAGCTCAATTGGGAAATCTCGCAGATTCCCAAACGAGGATGGAAGCAATGTTGAGGGCTTTTATGAAGCACCGGCCACCCCCATTAGATTAGCACTAGATGAAACACCATAGGATCATAGGCGTGCATGTGCATTTTCAGTTTTCTACATTAGATTTGCACTTTATTTTCCGCTGGCCCTATGTTTCATTTTATTTCTTCTATTTTGGACAATTGTAAGGATAATTTCAGGGATTATTTGTTCTATCTCCATAATTTTGTGATGCATAGCTTAATTGGTGATAGACATCCAAGGTACGAAATTTGGTTTTATAACAATGCAGTTTGTTAATTCAGGGGGCTTCTTTTCCCTTCCTCTTTATTTCGTTCTTCGCATTATACTTTCTCTTTTATTTTGCCCAACATTGAGAACAATGTTGATTTTAAGTGTGGGGGTGGGATAATTGATGATTTTGCATGCATAATGTTGCATTGAATTATCTTCAAATTTCCAAATTAAAAAATTATTATGTTTTGTGTTAGTTTTGCATTGATTTTCATCCTGCATGTGTGTATACTTATACATCTTTCACATCCTGATTGTCTTTATAATCTAATTTGGTGAGTTAATTGGATTATGGGTAAGAGTGATCTTAACTAAGATGCATAATATGATTAAATTGATTTCATACTTTGTCATAATTGGATGCTATAATGTTAAATTGATTGAATAAACATGCTATTGAATGAGAAAACATCACCAAGTGAGTTATTTTGAGCCTAAAGGATTGCACCCAATTCTATTTTTCTTATAAGTGACATAATTTTCTCTTCCATGTATGTTTACTTCTAGAACTTGCATTGCATCTTTTCGAGGTTACATAATCATACTATAGTATGTTTATGAAAGTGATAAAAGGCACTAGGATTGAGCTTGAGCCAAATAGCTAACCCTGTTTATATATCAATCCCCTAGTGAACCCTTTTTGGCCTATTGATTGTATTTGAGCCTTTTTCCTTGTAACCCTGTTCCAAAGAACCTTGAACCAAGAAAAACAAATTTACCCTTGTTCAATGGTTAGTAGAGCTATAAATGTTGTGCTTTTAATATTCTTATTGATAGGTATACAAAGGAAGAAGTGTGGGGTGTTTTTGCTACAGAAATTGAAGGAACATGGAAAAAATAAAAAAAATAAAAAATAAAAAAGGGAAAAAAAGAAAAGAAAAAGAGAATAAAAGAAGAATTAGCATCTAAATGATGTTTTTGAAAGTTGGGAATGTTCACTTCAAATTTCAAGGTGAAACAATGGGAAATTTTGATAATATTGGTGGATTTTCCTAAGTATTATGGTTGTTGGGCAATTTTTTAGTAAAATTTGCCAATGATGATTATAATATCTATAGTTCTGCTCTAGTAACTATTGAATGTTTGAATTCCTATCTTTTCTTTCTTAGCTTACTTTACCCCTTAGCCCCATTACAACCAAAGGAATAAAGACCTTTTTAACTCATAGACATATCATAGATAGGAGCAGTGGAGAAGTAGATAAAATGAAAGCTTATGGTAAGAGATATGCATTAGAAGATGATTGAGAGTCACCCTTAAACACTCGTGTGGAAGTGAATGCTTTATGAGAGACTTCATTCATGGTATGTGATTTTGATTAATTGAAGCATTATGATGTCTTATTGTTGCTCTGTTTGTGATCTAATTTATGAAGTATTATGTGGCCTTATGTCTATATTTCAATTCTTAGAATGCTTTCAACTTATTGGATTGAACTATGATGATAATTAGGTGTGGAATGATGGAAAGAAAATGTTTGTGGGTATCGTTCATTTTAAGTAAACCCTCAGGAGACTATAACTCCTCCATTATGGATGCATAAAGGTTTAAAGGCTTGTGGCCTATGCTAAATGCCACCGTGCACCTACGAAAGTGGAATCAATATCTTGTTGCGGATTTAGTATTTAGTTTTCTTTTGTTTTTGCTTGGGGACAAGCTATGGTTCAAGTGTGGGGGAGTTTGATAAGTCAAATTATTTATATATGATTTTGGTATGAATTAGAACTAATTTGACTTATCTTCATGTGAATTATGCACTTTATTTGGTTAATTCTTATACATTTCAACTTTATTGCTTAATAGGTACAATTAGAGAGATTTTGGGGCAAAATACATAACTTTCATTATAGATGTCGGATTAGAGTCGTTCAAGTATGCTTTTGAAGAGGACTTCGAGTTCTACAATCTTCACAAAGACCCTAAGGAGATATTTGGTTTTTTGAAGGGTAAAAAGTGCACATTTATGAAGATGCTCAGTGTATGCCCACCTAACGGATATAATGTCCCTCCAAATGGATATGAGCAGAGAAAGAAGGCTAACAGACCCGTGAATGTCTACTTAATGGACATCATGTCTACTTAACAGAAATTCACTGTCCAAACTACTCTAGAGACTTGAGAAGGTCCTCCTAACGAACATTAAGTCTGCCTAACGGACATTGAGGGCACAGACATGATTTTTATTCCTCTGTTTAGCAAAAACTAGGTTTCTTTGACCCCAAGACACTATATACATTTGTTGTGAAGACCTAAATAGGGGATGGCACTGAAAACAAGGCAGCAACAAAGGAGGCACCCAAAAGTGGAAAAGAAGAGGAAGAAGGAAGAAGGAAGAGAGAAGCAAGCTTGTTTTATGTTCTTTCAACTTTCTCTCTCTGCCTTATCTTGAATGTTGCTTGTTTTTATTTGTTCAGATTCTGTTGTCATATTCTGGAACTAAACTCCATTTAGGGTTAGGGATGTAGCCTATTTAGGGGATTGATTGATGTTTTATGGATTGATTGGTGTTGAATGAAAGTTCTTGAGTTATATTTATCTTTCTTGAGCTTCATTGTTGTTTTTATGCTTGATCACCATAGATGCAATCTTAGGAATCATATGATGGACTGAGAGGTGAAGTGTGGTTTGGGCATTAAGAAGATAAACACATTAGATTTAGAGATAGAGATATCCTAAACTAGTGTGATAACTTAGGTTGCGTGTTTTTAATGAATTTGACTAGTTAGGTTGCACATTGAGAAATGGTAATCAACTAATTGGGTATTTTTGTATGTCTTAAGAGAGAATATAAGTGAATTTGTTCAACTATTATTATAACTTGTCATTCAATCAATTCTATAATTTATTGATCAACCTTTTAAATTGGTGAATCTCAAAACCCTAAGTCTCAACACTGAAATTTTCCCTTGCTTGTTTATTTACATTCGTCACAATTAATTGTTCACTCAAATCCAATCATCTTTTAAATTTCTTGTCAATTTTGGTTCAAATAATTAGAATTAATTTAGTAGTAAGTATTTTAGTCCTCGTGGGATACAACCTTGGAATACTTAATGTGTAAGTACTAGGAATGACTCTGTGCATGTGTAGATTAAGTCGATCAAAGGCTTTTCCGCCCTTACCCTCCCTATCTTCCTCTCATAAGCACTTTTCGCACTCTATCCCTAAACCTACTCAAGCCCTAACCCCCACCATTCCAGTACCCACGTCTGCCTACCCTCCTAAAGAGCCCCCAACTTCTGCCAACCCTTTGTCTGAGAGGAGAACATGGAAACAAGTAGTTGGAGGATCTGCAGAACTTACCCTGCATTTCTGCACCCCAAAGATAGAAGATGGCCGAATCATAGTCTATCCTGATAGACAAAATCTTAAAAAAATTGGTAAAATCTTGGGAAAACTCCCTCATTAGGTTTTTTGGGATAAAAGACCAGCTTTTCCAATTATTCAAAAATGGGCTCTAACAGCTTGGAAGAATAAAGGATTCATGGAAGCTATAATAGTAGAGGACAAATACATCCTATTTAGATTTTCCATTAAGGCTTAAGCTTTGAAGATAGTAGAAGAAGGGCCATGACATGTAGCTAATTTTCCTTTATTTCTACAGCCTTGGCAACCCGAATTTCATATCGATTGCAAGGAAAAAAGACTTGCTTCAATATGGGTAAACCTATTTAATGTTCCTCTAGAATATTGGACAACAAAGGGATTGAGTATGATTGCTAGCTTTCTTGCTAAACCTCTATGTTTGGACGATAACACAACAAATAGGAAGAGGTTAGGCTATGCTAGAATCTGTATCAATGTGAATCTTTCCAACTATTTACTAGATACTATCCCTTTCATGAGATTAGGACTTGATGGCTCCCTCTATGAGGACAAGGTGTCAGTTCAATACCCATGAAAGCCATCCATTGCTGTCAAAGATAAAAAATTTCAATACCTATGGAAGCCATCCATTGCTGTCCAAGATAAAAAGTTTCAATACCTATGGAAGCCATCCATTGCTGTCCAGGATAAAAAATGGGTTTCTACAGGTAAGACTTTCGTTCAAGGAGATTATGAGGAGCTGATGGGTATTGATGTAACAAATTCTCAAGTAGAGAAAAATGAGGACACCAGTTTAGCTCATATACCTAAAGGTGGAGAGGGAAAAATAGAACCAAAAGGTGTTAAGAAAATACCAAAACTGGCAGGCAGTGATGAGACAATTGGGAGTGCAAGAGATGAAAGGGAAGATGTCATTATTGAAGACAATAGTGGTGGTCAAACAGAAGGGGTCACTGTGATCATAGAGGCAGATAAAAATGGGGGAAATTTGAAGGATGTTCTACTAGCCAATCTAAATCTGTCCACAGATGGATAGGAGCATATTGTAAATTCTGAGTCCCTTACGGAAAATATGGAAGAGGATCCTACCATTGGAGAATTCTTAGCTATGGCTAAAAGGAAAACCAACAGGAGCAAAAGAAAGGGATCCAAACCTAATATTGCTTAAATTATGAAGATTGTAGCATGGAATATGAGGGGGATCAACTACCCTAAAAAGAATGTGAGGGAGATCAATTGCCTTAAAAAGCTGTCGACTTTAAGAGATTTTGTCTACAACACATAACCGTGGATTTTTGCTATTTTAGAAACTAAGCTTAGATATGAAAAACTTAAAGTTTTGAATAAATTGGGATGAACACGCAAGCAATACATCTGAATTGGAAGCTCCTTCAACTTAACAATAACATTAATATCTCTTTCATTTATGCCTCTAATCATGCATTTCAGAGGAAACTGCAATGGGATAATTTAATTTGAATTTAATATAGGGTCAATGGTGCATGACTTATATGTGTAGATTTCAATGATACTCTATATAACACAGAAGCTGAGGGCAACTTTAGTCTAAGAAATCACTCTTCTGATTTCAATGACTGTGTGGGACAGCTGGGCATTTTTGATATAAAGCATCAGGGTCACTTCTATACATAGACTAACAAGCAAATGGGAAGGTAGGCTCTAAGGAAAAAGCTAGATATAGCTATGGTGAAAAGAGATTGGCTAACACAGTTCCCCAACTGTGTCACATCTTTCCTCGATCCCTTATTCTCTGATCACACTCCTATGCAGATTGAAAACCTATCTCATAATCAAGTCCTAAGGGGACCGTTTAGATTTAACAACTTCCTAATTGATGATGAGGGATTTCCTGATGCTCTTCTTAAAGGATTGGAAATTAAAGTTGGGGGCACCCACCAATATATTTGTGTGTAGAAACTTAAAGCTATTAAAGGGGAGATGAAAACCTTGATGAAAAGTTGAGCCTCCTCAACTCAAAATGTAGTTAATACAACTAGAGAGAACTTGGAAAAGGTGCCGAAATAACTTAATCTAGATCCAATCAATTCCACACTACTAAATACTGAAAAGAACCTACTGATGACATATCTCTCAAAGGCGAAGGAACATAACAACTTATTGAAGCAAAGAGCAAAAGTTAATTGGCTAAAAGATGGGGAAAGGTGTTCAAAATTCTTTTTCAATTCCATCCTAGCCGAGAGGAATATAAACAGAATTTGCTTCCTAAAATAACAAGATGGTGAGGAAATCTCAAATCAAGCTAATCTGTTGAAGGAAGTAGAGAGGCACTTCAGAAACTTCTATGGATCCTCTCAGATCCTCTCAAATTCAACCAACCTTGAATCCATTATTCACAACAAGATTTCTAAGGAATAGGCTAGAGTTCTCATCACTCCAGTGATAGAAAAAGAAATATAGGAGGTTTTGTTTCAGAAGAGTTTGAATAAGTCCTCTAGCCCTGATGGTTTTAATGGCTATTTCTATCAAAAAACATGGCCAGTTACTAAACCTATGGTTAACCAAGCAGTGCTGGAATTCTTTTCTAGGGGGACTTTACTGAAGGAGATTAATAAAACCCACATATGTTTGATTCCAAAAATCACTTACTGCTCTATTCTGGATGATTATAGACCTATTGCATGTACTAACTTTCTATACAAAATTATTTGTAAAATCTTAGCAAACAGGTTGAAGATGGTTCTGGATTCATTGATATCTAACAACCAGAGTACTTTCCTACATGATAGAAGAATTGGTGATAACTTTGTTATTGTTCAGGAATTGATGAAAGGGTACCAAAGGAAACACAACCCACTGAACTATACCATCAAAGTGGACTTTGAAAAAGCTTTTGACACTGTTGAATGGGAGTTCATTCTATGAACCCTAAAATTAATGAGATTCCCAGAGGAATTTGTTAAGTGGATTGAGGCATGCATAACCACTCCTTCCTATTCCATTCTAGTTAATGGCTCTGCAAAAGATGTTTTCAGAAGTGCTAGGGGCTTACGACAAGGTGATCCTATCTCCCCATACCTATTTATTATTTGTATGGAGGTTCTCAGTCTACTAATCCAACAGAGAGTGGGAAATTGTAAGTCTTTTAAATTCCATACTAAGTGTAAGAAGGTTAAGTTAGTAAATCTAAATTTTGCGAATGAACTGCTGCTCTTCTCAAAAGCTCATGGCAAGTCTATTAAGCTACTCATGGAAACCTTGGCAATTTTTAGGGACCTAACGAGTCTGGAGATTAATCTGAATAAAAGTCAGTTTGTTTTAGCTAAAAGGGCCAGTATAATAGAGAACACAATCTCCCAACTAACAGAAATGAGTAGAAAACCAGCCCTACTAACCTATTTGGGACTTCCTATTACTACCAAAAGAATTCAGGTTTTTGAATGTCAGCCTTTTATTGATAAAATCCAGAGAAGGTTGGGAATGTGGTCTAATAAGGTGCTCTCTTTCGTTCGGAGGCTACAACTAATCAAGGAAGTCTTAAATTCCTTACATATATATTAGTCCTCTAATATCTCTCTAGCCAAAGGAGTGATCAAATCCATTGAAAACTATTTTGAAGATTCCTATGAGGCAACCTCACTTCAGACAATCACTTTGCTAAGGCTAAATGGAAAGAAGTGTGCAAAAGGAAAGAGTAAGGGCTTTGTCAGACCCCGTTTTCGGAGTCTAACTCCTACTTGCTCTGATATCACATCTGTCGGACCCCGAGTTTGGAGTCCAACTCGCATACAGAATACCTTAATATGTAAGTTATCTCCCAAAGAGAACACCTTGACCACTATCGGATTATATTATCAAACTCCCCCTTTTCTAGTCTCAGTTCAGCTCTTAGAATAGTCGACTAGTCCATTCCTACCTTTCAACCTGAATCCCTCAATG
>JAOQMS010088710.1:0-20041 GCA_027563885.1 Erythroxylum longipes | reverse complement strand
AAGAGGCAGTAGATTACTAGAGTTGACAGTAAGCTACTCTAAAACATGGTCTTTATTACCAATGTGATAGGAAAAGCGGGAGTAGCACATGTAAGGATAAGTCACACAGCTAATCAATGAATGTATTAGGTATTTTAGTGATAAAATTTGGATATCCATATTTTGTAGAGCTTAGTTAAGGATATGTATTTTCTTTTGTTATTTTGTGTTCTCTTTTCTGTGTAGCCATAGTTTTAATAAATTAATGATAAGAAGCACAGGATTTACGAGGGATGACAAAAACCAAAAGACAAATGAGTAGTTGCAGAGGTATTCAGAGTACGAACTTTGTAGCTCCCATGGGTTATATTTGTAAAGATCAATATTTGTTATTATAGATGCTGGAAGCAAACAAGAAGTGGCTTTGTTTTGCAAGTAATGAATGATAAGTTCTTCGTCTGATAGGGAGACTTCACTTCTTAAACATTACAATTATGACTCAGTTCAGATATGATGCCCACCCTTCACTCCATCGTGAGCTAGGGACTCCAACTCGTCCTCAGAACTGCAGCCACTGGTGCCTACTTGGAATACCGGAGAGCAAATACAGTTACTTTATTCTTGGAAAAATCAATATCATTAGAATCACTTTCTTGGGGTGCTAAAGTCAGCTGCTTCACAAAAGCTAAGGCATCGTTAGGCTGAAATGCATCGCTGGCATTCTTAATCCGGTTTACTGAATAGACTCCCCCAGGCTTATAATCCGGCACATCAACAGCAAAATATCCTTGTACACATGTGGGCCTGAAATTGTTAGCATTTCTACACCTGCAAATCAAGCCAAGGCCCCGCCTCCTACTCGCCTCATCCACAGCCTCCTCCATAGCTTTAACAAAATTCCTTGAATTTGTTTGTAGAGATTTTTCGGCAAAGTTAATATCAAAGGGGATAAGCTCAGCAGGGTCAAACCAGTTGTAACTACTATCTCCAAAAAATGCAACCAATACATGACCTTCCCTACGAGTCGATGAAGAAAATAGGGTAAAAAGAATAGATATTTGGAGATGAAACAGAACCTGCAGAACTGCATGTTTTGATGAAAGTAGAGAGAATAGTTTAAAAGGGTGAGCAGCCACGTAAATATCCTCCTCAGACCGAATTCTATAGTTTTGTACCGGTTAAACCAGTTCGAACAAAACCGACCGGTTCAACAGTGAACCGGCCGGTTTTAATACAGAAAGCTTATTACTTTAAACCGAACTGGACCACCGGCCGGTTCAAATTTTTCCGGTCGGACCGGCCGGTCCGGTCCATTTTTTAAAACCTTGTGTTCAACCACAGTCCTCTCTACATGGGGTCCGCGTTCAACTCCATCGGACGGATGCGTGGGTGGTTAAACCAGGTTGTATCTCACACCGCTCCGACTGTGACCACCCTTGGTCAGATTGGAGGACCCGAATTTTTGGGCATCCATGGTTTTCCATCCCGTTGACTGTTTTGAGGCTATCGACAACGCCAGTTTTCGCTCCACTGCACGCGCTATAGATATCATCTTATAATGGGAAGAAGGATCCAAAGGCAAAACTTCCAACCTTATATCTTCTCTTAGTCGTCCCAAGAACAAACCCATATATTGATCCTCTGGAAGAGGTGGAACCTGAGCCATCAACATCTCAAAGGTTTTCACATATTCATCCACTGTGCCTCGCTGTGTCAATACCTTTAATTGAGAAAACGTATTCCCTATGTAGTGATCTACATACTGTTCGAACAAAGCCTGTTTGAAAGTCTCCCAGTCCAGGTCTGCTTGTGACACCAAGAGGACCTTGAACCAGTGCCATGTCATGCCTTCCATGCTAATCTGAGCCAACGGAACTCGAAGTTCTGGTGGGGTGCCCTGAACGGTGAAGTAGACTTCTGCACGAGATACCCATCCTACTGGGTCATCACCTTGGAATGGAGGGAGCTCTACCCTTTTTGCCCTAAGCTGGTACTCTTCCGACGTCATGGATGTGACCCCACTTCCTTCAGCAGCAGTCTGTACCGACTTACCACGATCGACGGACTTTGATCCAACCTCTGGTGATCGGATTTCAGTATATCGTTGGAACCCTTCACGCATTTCTGCGTGCAACGCCACCAGCGCCCTGGAGAGGTCGTAGACGCCTTTGTGTAAGGTCCCCTTGGTCCAACAGCTTCGTCTCTATTGCCACCATGCGTGCATCCATTGCTTCCCACTTTTGTGATGCCATTCTCGTTTGCATAAAATCGAGGCTCTCAATGAAAGCACCAATGATAAGCAAATGGATGATAGAATAAGATTTTATTGATATTCAGTAGGGATAATGTAGATAATTACAAGAGCTGAAGATCCCCAGCCAACAATGGCCCCTCAAGCTTAATAGTTGAGATAGTAGAAAAGAAAAATCTCTCCCCCTCTGTGCTACCCGATTCCTTTACATAACCTCCCCCTGCCCTAAATTGGTTTCTCTCTCCTCTAACAAATTCTAACAAACTCATCCCCTAACCGTTAGCTGACTCATCATTCCCTGAGTCACTAACTTTCTGCTCTTCCTTGGTCGTTCTCCTGGAGTAAGTTAACATGGGTTTGTGTCCCATGTTCTGTTCATTTCTCCTATTTCTCCTAGAGTAGGTCAATATGGGTTTATGACCCATATAACTATCACACATTCTATTCATGCATGCGAAGACATAATGTTAATGAATTACACCAAAAGATTGTAAGAAAGGAGCTACATAACTACACTTCCCACCCCAATCGGTTTGAAGATGTTTGATGTTTTCGTTAAATTGTGTAGTAACCATGGTCCAGAAATTTTTGCAGGCATCGAACACTTGATCTTTATGATACATGAAATAGATCCAAAGAAACTTTGAGTAATTATCTAAAAATTGAACAAAATAGCGATTTCCATTAGTAGATGAAATTGGAGCAGGGCCCTATGGATCAAAATAAATAAGTTCAAATGGAGATTTAAACAAAACATGAGACGATTCTAAATAAATACGATGAATTTTGCCTAAATGGCATGCACCAAAAATGCCAAAACTTTTATTTGACACAAGAAGAAAAAAGCGAGAACAAATTTGATGCACAACTTTTTCATAAGGACGACCCTAATGATTGTGCAAGAATGCAAAGTGGTGCATTCACCAATAAAATCAACTAGTATGAATGAAGAAAAATTACCAGAGTAACATGTGGTGTGTGGTAAAGATGATGATGGAGGTAGAGTAACATGTGGTGTGTGGTAAAGATGATGATGGAGGTAGACGATAGAGCCCTTGATCAAGCATTCTCCTAAGTAGCACCTTGCCCCGCAATGTCTTAACAAAACAACAACTAGGACGAAATTCAACAATGACAGTATTGTCCTTTGTAAATTGGGATATTCTGAGAAGATTTTTAGTGATTGAAGGAGCATGAAAAACACTGGACAGATGAAGAGAAATATTTTTATTTGTTGCGGGTAAATTTGTAGAGCCAACATGAAGAATGAGAATGAGATTACCATTGCCAACCTGACCCCCATCATAGTCACTACAAACAACAAGATTATCAAGATCGTTAGTTAAGTTATTTATCGCTCCAAAATCAAAATACTAGTTAGAATCTGGAGGAGTGGCACAACTGGGGCCAACCATAGCTGTTGGAGGAAGAGGAGATGCTTTATGTATAGTGTATAACTATGGTTGAAGCGATTGTAGTAGTCCAAGTGTTCGAGGCTTAACTTTAGAGCAAATCTAACATATGACCTTTAATTTTCCATCATTAGAACCACTGTTGAAGCAGAAGGCATGATTTCCAAAGGTTGTTTGACCTCGACTAGTTTGCGAACCACCAAGATGACCTCAGCCACGAGAAGTCCCACCACTATAAGATTGAGTCATTTGCATCAACTGTGATTGGGTGCCTTGAATAGTATAAATAGAGTGAGGTCGAGTCTGTTGAACGCCCTCCAACCTAGCTTCTTCTTGGAGAAGAACTCCAAATAAAGTGTCCACTGTAGTGTCTCATCAAGAACACAAAATGAAGTAACCAAAGAGCCAAATTTAGGATCAAATCTAGAAAGTATTTGATGTACCAAATCAGATTCAAGTGTACGTTCATTTGAGGCTGCCAAAAGATCAACTATAGATTTTTTTTTCAACAAAATCAAGAATAGGCACTCCCCTAGTTGGATACTTGAAAGTTGTATCTTTAGATGCATAGTTCAAGCCTTCGATTGAGGTTTGAAGGTCCTTTCTAGCATTGAACAAGCTGTTTAAGCACGACTTATATGAATGAGACACCATTCGCTAATGAGGGATCGAATCCATAGGAGGATTCACTTGTTTTGACGTTTCTAGATTGTATAAGTTGAATTGCAGCGGAATTTCCATCTGCGTCAACAAGTTGAGGAGTTGGTGCAATATTGTCTGACACCGCAATATAATCCAATTCATAAGCATCCAGAGATCTCCTACATTGTAACCAATGGTTATGGGGGTTCATAATTTATTTACAGATTTTTTGGGGTTTCTCTTTCTTAGCAGAGCGAATCGTGGGTGCACAGATATGATAATTTTCTCTCAAGAGGGTAGGATAATTGAAAGAGTTATTTTGAGCATTGATGGCTACAATCAATTGATTGTTGTTATGGGAGGAGCTATCGGTAGCCATGGAGAAATCTAGCTACTAGCGTGGAGAAATTAGGCGTCACCTTGCAATAGTGGAGCAGCAACGACATTGCTAACTTTGTGTCACAAGATGAAGGAGGCACGAAAGCTGTTTGGCTGTGGCAGCTTAAAGCGTCGAAGATAATGAAACAAAAAGGCAGTTGATAATGAAAAAAAAAACAGATGATGCTGACATTGGCAAAGATGTTGACGTTAGAGAAGGCAGACGTTGGCGAAGACAGATGATGAAGGCAGTGACTGCAATAGAGGAAAGAAAGTTCAACAGAGAAAGAGACATGATGATGACGTTGCAGCAATGATGAACCCACCAACGCAAATGATGCAGTAGCAAGTTTGGAGAGGAAAAAAAAGATTGAGGACGTTGAGTCTAATGCTCTGATACCATAATAAGGAAGAGAAAGTTTAACGTAATTGCAAGCCTCACCTTTCCCTGCTTCTCTATTGATATTTATAGAACAAATGCAATATTGTTAAAGATTACAAGTAACAAAATAATCTCTATCAGTGATAGACATATGTTTAAACGAGAAAGATAAGAGGTATCAAGTGGTTATTATCTACACATAGTGATTATCTTCAGTAATAGCATAAGCGTAATTCTTGGGTCAAGTTTATCACTTGACTTGATAGTTTCAATACTGTAAAAGCATTAGCTCTAAACCCGTACGTTTGAATGAGACAAATTGTTTGACGGTAGAGCAAGAAAAGCCTCGTTTGTCACTAAATTATCAAAGAAAAATTTGATGTTCTTACCATCACAATAAGGATTGTTGCATAAACCCCTATCGCCAATATCACCTGCCTCTGAAACAATTTCACTTTCTTTTTCATCATCACTTTGGAAGGGCAAACGTTTTGAAGAAGTCAGAGAATGTCTTCCACATCTAGTCATATCGGAAGAACCACTTGGTTTCGGTTTGGACTCGTGACTATCATGTTACATGACTGTGACTATGACTGTGACTGTGGCTATGGAGTTCCAGAGAGTTTACTTTCTTCTAGGTTAACTGCAAAAGTAGAAAAATTAAAAAAACACATTTTTGTTCAAAACACTTAGGCTGATGTTGATGTTGATGCTGATGAAAGTGTCATTTCTTAAAGTAATAGTAAATCATCCACCATATCCAGTTGGCATTAGTCTATATTTTAATTAATCTTTTCGCATGGCATAAATAACAAGATAAAGACCATAATCATTTTACTAGATTTTAAACAGAATGATTCGGTAAGACGTGTTAGAAAATAAGTTTCAGAAACATCCCAGCATAAATTGTAAATTAAATTACAGAAAGTAGAAAATGAACTTTGATCCAAGATTCAAAAAAAGAACACCAAATATAATGAGAGAAGAAGGCCTGAGATCAATAATAATATGTTGGATGCTAAGTGAATGGGAAAATTTAGAGATGAGCACAAGGGTTGTAAATGTGTACTTTGAAAACCCAATTGAGAATCATATGTCAGCCATGAGTTTTAAAATAAAGCAAAGCCACAACACTTTTTTAAAAAACAAAGTGGGATCGATCTAGAATTTTGAAAAATAAAAATCCCTTTTTCTTTCCTTTTATTGTTTTCCCTCCAACCTATACACGTTCCATTGGTGCTTATTATTTGACCCAACAAATCCCCACAAATAGTAAATTAACATAAAAAAATTTTAAGAAGAAAAAGAATTGATCATAATTATAAGCTTTTCAAATTAAGATTCGATAACAAGACACAAAATAATCGATAATTTAACAACCTAGTTCAACTGTATGAATTGAGGAAGCAAGTTCTTGCTATGACTCCTAAGCTCGTGAAATTTTTCATCGATAAGTCTCATAAGAACTTGACGTAGTGAAAACAATGCGAAACAAGGGTACAAATTGATAGTGTTGATTTGAATCACAAATATTGGTAACAACACTATATACCTATTGATTTAACACGAATGCCAAGAATAGGGCAAAGAAAGGCACACAGCCGTCAAGATCTATCATTCATCAAAAACTGCAAATAGTCAAACCCTAAAAATTATCAAAAAGGGAAAAATACTAAAATATCCCTATTCTGAAAATAGACAGAAAAATGAAAAACGCAACGAGTAGCATTGAAAATGGACATTCCTACTAAAAGTTATGACAAATCAAAAAGTTCCCAAAAATAGCAAAAACGCGAAATTGACTCCGAAAATGCAAAAATCCGACCTTTTTTAAGTCAATAGAATTATGACCGCATTTTGTCAAATCTGTCCAAATATGCACACCCTATCTCTTGGACTGCATTATTCTCCCTGGGGTGGACAAAATTTGCCCTCAAATTGTCATCATCTGACTAATCACCAGAAAAGGGAATCAAATGCTTCACATTGAACACATCAGTCGTACGAATATGACTTGGTAGCTTTAGATGGTAAATATTAGGATTGATTTTCTCAATGATCTCTACAGGACCAATCTTCCGAGTAGACAGTTTATTGTATTCACAAACAGAAAAGCGATCCTTGATCAGAACTACCCTAAGGACATCCTGCAATTCTTCTTCAAACTTGGCCTAAGACAACAAAGTAACATTGTCTTTCATGAACTTGTTCTCGGCAGATTCCTTAGAGAATCCTAATACAATTTTCACTACCTTAAACATGAAACTATAAGTATTGGCTCTACCATCATGTGTAACCCCATCAAATTGCCATGGACATCCCAACAACAAATAAAACGCATCCATAGCAACATCACACCATACAGAATCCTTATACATAGAACCAATGGAAAAAGTAACTAAAGCTCGTTTAGAAACTGTTACCTCACCATCTTTTTTTAGCCAAGCCAGTTTGTATGGTTTCGAGTGCTGCTTCGTCTTGATGCCTAATTTCTGTCTTGCTTCAGTTGACACAATGTTTTCGCAACTACCAGCATCAATCATAAATTTGCAGACCTTCCTTAGGACAGTATAGGTGGTCTAGAAGATATTATTTTGCAACCATTCATCATCGACAGTTGTTCTTAGGGTTATACAGGATCTTCGAACGACCAATGCAGTACCCACATCTCTAGTCACAATCTCCTCATCAATTGCATCAGTATCAAACGCAGGCTCCTCTCCCACATACACGTCTTCCTCACCGTCACCCTTATCATTATCTACAAAGAGAGCCCTTTCTCGTGCCTTCTTGCAATCTTCTTTTTTATGTCCCATTTCACCACAACCGAAGTACTTAATTACAATAATTCCAGGTTTGTTGAAGCTAGTAGGATTATTAACAAAACCAGTAATGCCTGCATGATTATCACTACCACCAGCGGCACTGTTACTGCTGTTGCCACTGCTAGCACTTCCTGCGGTACTAGAATTTGGGTGTCATTGCTGTTTCTCCACCACCAATGCTCTCTGAGGCGCTGCTGAAACAAAAACAAGAATTAACATATTGACGGTATCTTAGATCATCCCGCCAATGTATCTCGCCACCAACTGCTCCTCAGTCTCCTGAATTTCGGTTTAGACCAGGAGTTGATAGAACTGAACACTATATTCATTTACTGATCTTGTGCCTTGCTTCAAATTCTGCAACCTTTGGTACATCAATCGCTAGAAATTGTAGGGAAAAAAATTGGCACGCATATATTTCTTCATCTTTTCCCACGTGACGATTTTAGACTTACCCAATCTTTGTCGGGTTAATTTTAACTGTTGCCGCCAACCTGTGGCCCTATTTCAAAAATTGGTAGCCACCAATTGCACCCGTTTATTTTCAATTACATCTTTGAAATCTAGAATTTCCTCTACAGTAACCAGCCAATCCAGAAACTCTTTGGGTTGTAGACTACCATGGAACTCAGGAATTTCCATCCTCATTCCAGTTTCCCATCTCTGTTGATCTCTCTCAACATGCGCTCTAGGACGCTTGCGCACAGGCTTGTTGAAATACTCATCATCCTCTCCAACGTCAGAATCATCATCAACATCTGTAGGTACTAGATTCCTGCGACGACCAAGAATATTCAGATTTCTCAATACCTCGTTGAATCTTGCCATCATATGTTCTACCGTAGTCTCTATACGACGATCTACAGTCTGGGAAACTAGTTTTTCGATCTCATCACGATCATACACCTCTCCAATCTGGCAAGTCTTTCGTGGCAGCATAATCACAGAGATCGAACTTGACTCCAACACCAACTAACATAGCAGAAATAATGCGAAACAAGGGTATAAATTGATACCGTTGATTCGAATCACGAATACCAGTAACAATATTACCTATTGATTCAACATGAACGTCAGGAAATAGGGCAAAGAAAGGCACACAACCCTAAAAATTACCCAAAATGGAAAATACTAAAATATTCCTATTTTGAAAATAGACAGAAAAATATGAAAAATGCAATGAGTAGCACTGAAAACGGACATTCCTACTAAAAGTTATGATAGATCAAAAAGTTCCCAAAAATAGCAAAAATGCGAAATTGAATCCAGAAATGCGAAAATTCGACCATTTTTTAAGTCAATAGAATTATGACCCCATTTTGTCAAATCTGTCAAATATGCATACGCTATCTCTTCGACTGCATCAGAGCTGCATCACGAGTTTTGAGCTTATATATCATCCTAGGGGTTTATTATGCCTCAAATCATCCATAATTATACAAACTTATTCGACATGCTGTAAATACTTATACATCTAAACATCAATCATTCTAACAATATTCCAAACAACAACATACAAAACCAAGATAACTATGTTTGCATTAATCACCTACAAGTTGATTTCTAAAGTTTGATTCTAAACAAGCATTATGGTACGTGGCATTGTTATACTATATGAATCGAGAAAACAAGTTCTAGCTGTAACTGCTAGGCTCGTGGAATTTTTCATCGATAAGCCTCATGGGAGCTGAATCATGGGTTTCCAGTCTATATACCATCCTAGAAGTTATGCCTCAAATCATCCATAATTATACAAACTCATTCGACATGCAATAAATACTTAGACTATTAAACCCCAGCCTAAAATCTCATCAATCATTTGTATAGGTAAAATTGCAAAGAACAATAAGAAGTTGAACGACTTACCTTGATAGACAGACAATCACAAATTACAAAGAAGAAGAATGAGGTTAGACTATTATCAACGCTCTTCAACACAAAACACAACTTGCAAGAAATATAATAAACAGAAATATAAAAATTAAAGACCATCCCATTGGAGAAGCTAATCTAATCACTAACCTATGAGATGTAGATGAATGAATTACATGAAAAGGAGCTTACTTCAATAAGAAGAGGTGATTTTTAAAGTCTCTAAGGAGGAACATTATATGTAAGACCTATATAAGTGAGAGTGATGAGGATGAGCTATAAATTGGAATTGGGGCTATGAGAGGTGCAAGTTTCTTTAAGCTTAAGCACTCCATTTAGAATTCACCAATTTATGGTCCAATAGAAAGCGTTATTTTGTTTTAAGTCTTTATTATTTTATTACTTTTTGTTTCCTATAAAAGGGAGCATTGTGACCGAGCCTATGCAATTGAATATATTTTTGGTGAATTGAGTTAATTCTTCTATTCTCTCTCTCTATCTGTGCATGTGTGTGTGAGTGTATTATGTCATTTTGATAGCATATTTTATTAAACTCTGAAATATAGTTTAACATTAATTCCTGCTAATGACTATTATCAAGTAAATTGACATAACTTGACGCATTTTATTTTTCAACAAAATTAGGGACATGTGGATTTATATTTAACAAAAACTTGTCCCTACCTTAAAATTGAGTTTTATTTGTGTTCATTTTTAATTAGATTCATAATTAAATGCATAACTGAAAAGTAATTTAGATTTTTTGTAGATTCTAAAACTCAAGATAGATATTAAATATAGATGAAAATATTACATTGAACAAAAATGTGCTTACTTTATTTGCGAAGAGATTTTGGTATGAAGAAGAAGAGAAAGATAGAGTTGTTATCAATTTCATTGGTGACATCTACATCAATCTACTTATAGATATTTTTAAATAGCAATAGGGAAATGCAAATGGATTTTTTGAAGCTATCTTTTATGCACTTAATTATTCATAAAAGTTTTTATTTATTATTTATGAATCTAATAATGGTTTATGCAATAAAGTGTTAGAGTAGTAAATAATTCAAAGCCAACATAGGGAAGACAAAATGATGGTTAATATGTTATGGATAAGGGCAGCAAGAGTCCTAGTATGCCTCTACTAGTATATACCAGGCACAATAATAGGGGTAGGGGTGCTAATCTGGGAGGCTAATAGTTATTTGGTAGTTAGGATAGTTAGCCAATAGTTATCTGGTAGTTAGCTAATAGTTATTTGGTAGTTAGGAGACTTTATACATAATCACCGTTAGCCTTAAGTAGGATAGGCAATTTTTATGTTTTGAGTATTCTTAGTTGCGGCAATAGCTGGGAGGTTGAGAACGATTGTCTCTTCCTTTATCACTGCTTTTTTTTTAATAATAAAATTCCCTAGCACTTTCCTTGAATATTAATCCTTACTCTACCATAATCAAACAATGCATGGTACATGTTGTACTTGATTTTAGTTATTTATTTATGGCATTTAAAGTGACTTTGATTTTTTTTTTTTTTGGATAAAAGTGACTTTGATTTGTTAGAACTTAGAACTATATGTAAGTTGCTTTTTCTAAGATTTGTTGTTCTTTCTGACTAATGTTGTGACAAAGAGATGTCGACCTTTTTTTTGTTTTATTGCAATATAATTGGCCTTATCCTGCTTTTTATTCATGACATCTTTGTTCAAAATGATTTGTACTACATTTGATTGGTTGAGTGGAATATGGATCTTCATATTATAAATTAGAATTTGAATAGAAAAGATCTTTGGGATTTCTTTGTTTTCTCTTTTTGGCCCCTCTATGAAATAAATTATAATTAGATGAAGTATTTTACTAGGTTTCTCACATTTTAGAACTATGTCAATTATTTACCTTTGTGTTGTGTCCTTAAATTTATGGTTGCATGTTATAGTTGTAGGTTTATAATTTCTTGGGCCTCTTGTTAATGCTACTATAAGTTTTAGTGTTTTGGTTAATGTTAATAATGAATTAGATGCAAATTTTGTCAAGACTTGATAGGTCATGTTGCGTCACTTCTCTTTGTTTTTGGTTATTTGGCTTGATGTTTCTTAATATAAAAGTTCATGAGGTTCTTCTTTATTAGAAACTTGAGTTAGATTTTTATTTAGTGTCATGATGACTATACTTACAATATTTTAAGAATATACTTTTTGTGATATGCATTATACTTATGTGATACTTCTATTAACATTTTTACATCTTTTTACTTAATTTGGTTGTTTAAGAACCTATTATTTGGCCTTAACTATATGCATGCTCCTAAATGCTCATGGGATTGGGATATTATATCTTGATATAGATTGTATTGGTTTTATGTCTTATAATTTCATTTTCTTCATTAATTTTAAGTGGTTGTTAAGTGATTGGGATTCTTCACATAATAGGAAAAGGCATTCACATTAAAAACAATAGATATAATTCTATTCAAATGGTTTTGAATTTGGAATTAAGTAAGAACAAAATGATAAAAAGACAAGATCAATGTTGTTAACTTTTGACATTTTTTTAATCAAAAGTACCCTAAATAATTCTATTAAATTCATCTACCATTATAAGAAAGTAATTGGTGACCAGAAAAAGTTGGTGTTGACATAAGCCCTTAAGTGTTCATTTGAACTAATTCAAAACAATAAGAACTAGCAATTATACTAGGAAGAGAAATGCAATACTCGTTTCTTAGCCATATAAAAAATATCAAGGACAAAGTTGGGATTAAAAGCAACAAAAACATCAACAAATTGAATTAGTTTCAATCTAGGAATTAAGGCAATTCCATTCTATAATTTCATAAATTGGACTTAATAATATTATTTCATTAAATCAAAGAAAGCAAGAGATGTTTTAGATTCAGTTTTGATGGCTGAGTGAGGGGTGATGATGAAGTTAGATTGGTAGGACGTGTATTCAAGTGATATAAGCCTTACATTGTTCTATCCAAACCAATTATATTCCAAGTTTTTAGGTTCTATATCTAGCAAAAGTTTGATTATAATCAGAAAAAATAATGAGATCCTCTTATCAATTCGCTAACAGATAACAAATTTAAATAAAAAGATGGTAATAATAGAACTCATGTTAAGAATAAATATGGGTGATAGTTGCATTGTCGCATGAGTTTCTTAAACCTTAAGATAGAAAGCATGTGGACAAACATATTTTCAATAGGTTGTGGAAAAATAAAAGTAGTCATAACATATAAAATATAATCATATTTGAAGTCTAATGACCCCTTATTTGAGAAGATAAAAGGAAGCAAACCTAAAAGTTAATTGGTTAACCTTTATTTTCTTCAGTTCATTTTTTCTTTATTTTTTTTGTCACTTCAACTGTCAAACAAAGCATAAATTCATCATAAATGAGGGACACATTTTATGACATAGATTTAGACATTTCATCAAACATTCCGCAGGCAACCCGGATTCATCTCTAAATAACAGAAAAACAGTTCTATTTTTCCATTGTTCACCAACATAAACACGTTCAAACACATTATTCACCAACCACAGTTCAAATAACACACAATACCCAAATCGACGTTCATATATAAGCATTTAACAACAACTAACCTCCACTTAACTGAAGACGATGGAAAATGGATGAGAGTGAAGCACGGACGATGGACGAAAAAAGATGAACGAGAGCGAAGGACGGACGAAGACCGACAACGATATAGTAGAAAACGAAGAAGAAAGGAGACGATGGACGAGGGTGGGAGCCTTCGGGTAGGTTCAAGGTTAAACAAAAACTACGTCGTTTAGTACATAAAATCATAAGAAGTGGGAAGTAAGAGTAGCTTTCGATTAACCGGAGTTTGAATCTTCGTAGGTGTAAGAGTGATGAAGGGTATTTCCTGTTAATTCCAATTTCGATGAAAAAAATTGGTATATATTTGTCAACTTCTTATTTGGTTTGGAGCTATTATTTTGCTTTAGTTATCTATATTTCGGATCGGTTTGTGATGAAATATTTTGGAAATTAGTTCTAAGAATAAAATCATATAAAAAAGAAAATAAAAAATACTAAACGAGGGGGGACTAGAAAACAAAAATGTAGAGAGTACTAACCTTTATTGGAAGGACGAGAACAGATGTTTGAGTCAAAGAGGAACAACTTGTGATGTATAGAAGAAGAGAAGAAGATAATGTATGAGAGAAGAGAGTGAGGCAGACAACGGCTGGCATGATAGACACCTATGACGGTGCAATGAAGAGTACAAAAGAGAGAGAACTTTATATGGGAAACGAGAAGCATATGATATGGGCCTACGTGGCAGTCTTACTCTCTTCTGCCCTCTTTGAGTTTATAATAGTATCAATCTATTTTCCTATACAGAGATAAATATCCATCAAGAAATTAAGGTTCAAACATATTTGAGTTATACTATATTATATGGTGATAAATCGAAATTATGATTTGATATAGAATACACAATTTTGACTTACTTTCTCGATTAACTCTGCTTTTTATCCGTTGCAAGCTTAGTAAAGAAAGCAAAATTGTGTTAATATTTTAAAGGATCTAGAATAAAATTTTTAATATTTTTTATTCATTCAATTTGAATTTTAAATAAATGAAAATCTTGACAAGATTATATATCTGCTCGATATTTATCAAGATAACATTTATAAAAAAATTATATTTTATTTTTTATTAATCGTGTGAATCTCACTTTGCTACTTGTATGTCATGTAAAATTTGAGGCCCATTTATTTTAATTAAGTATAAACTAATGTTAATCAAAAATTTCCTAATTTCTAATTACATATAATAAATCTTAATAAAACTATTTTACATCTATAGAATTTGTGCCCTAATGGATTTCTTTTTCATTTAATAAAGTTCTATAATCTTGAGTTATTTATTAACTAAATACTAGTAAATTCAAAACTCTTTTAAATGATATTCAAGAAAAGAGTATTTTAAAAAAATTCATAGAATTAGAGGAGTCATATGAACTTTAAGGTGTATGAAGTTTCATATTTGATTCTTTAAGTAGAAGAAAGACAAAAGAGGACGAGTTTTTTGGGTTAGCTCACCCTTGTGATATCAAGACCTTTTGTCCCAACCATTGTAGCATGTGTGTCGCCTAAGGCATAAGGAGAATGATGACTTGACGTAATCCTTACCTTCCTCTAGCTTATCACCGGTAGTCTACTCAAGGTTCCAAACTTAACAATGGCAACTAAACACTTACGGGACTTTACCCAACACCTTACGACATGAGTTGACAATAGTCATACACCACCTATGTCCATATTTCCGATGGCATCCCTTTCTTTCAAGAGGATTCACGTCATCCCTTGGTAAGGTTCTTCGCTTTGCATCGTATTAAACCACACGCTTCAACTCTTATATAGGATCCCATTAATTCCCTTGAGTTCCATTCTTGAAAACATGCTCCCTAGGCTAGATACTTAATGCGTTAGCTACATCACTGCATGGGTCGATATGCACAGTGCCCAATATCAATTGTTTACAACGAGGACTATTGGGTATCTAATCACATTCGCTTCCTAGCTTTCAGCTCTTAACGTTAGTGTTGGCCCAATAGATGCTTTCGCTGTTGTGGTTCTTTTCAATCTCTACGCATGTCACCGCTCTACCAAAAATTCCCTTTGTCACTACTGTACTCCAACTTGGCAATTTCCACCGCTATATAAGGTTTGGCTCGGGAACTTAACAAGCCATCTACAAATGCTTTACACCCAATCATTCTGGATAACACTTACATCATCTATATTATTACAACTACTGGCACAGAGTTACCTGATGTTTTTTCCCCAAATATCGTTATTGCTTCTTCTCCAAGTAAAGAAGTTCATAAATTGTAGGCCTTCTAACTCCATGTCACATTGCTCCATCAGGCTTTTGCCTAATGTGGAAAAATCCCTACTACACCTTTCGCGGTATTTTGGGTTATGTCTCAATCCCATTATGGTTGATCATCCTCTCAGATCAGTTATTGATCATCGTTTTGGTTAGCTATTGCCTTACCAACTAGCTAATCAGACGTAATCCCCTCCTTGGGTGGATTCCTCTTTTTGATCCTAAGCTTATGGGGTATTAGTAGTCATTTCCAGCTGTTGTTCCCTTCCTAAGTGTAGGTTCTAATGCGTTACCCACTTATAGGCCACTATAAACACCACTTTTCATCTGAATTGCATGTGTTAAGCATGTCGTCATCATTCATCCTAAGCCAAGATCGAACCCTCTATGAGATTCTTAGCTGCATGTCTTATAGCTTTCTTATTCGTTGACTGATGTGTGCTTAATCTTTAATACATTCACTCCTTAACACTTAATGATTATTATTGTGAAATGCTTAAGATACTTATTTTAGTTAATATTTGGTATTAGGTATAATTTGGAAGTTCAAGAGCTAAAATGAGTTAAAAGCACATTCCATGAGCCATTCTCTTAATGTCAAACTCATTTGTCTTTGTAGAATAAGAAGGAAATGAATTAGAGGGAAGATGGGAAAAGAAAATGTAAGAAACGAAGAATTCACCATACAATGGAAGATGCACAACCGTGAATATGAAAGAAGCATTTTATTAATGATGCACGGTTGGATGCACAGCTATGCACCTAACCGTGCATATACCCATAAACTTAGTTTTTACTATAAATAGACATTTTGAGAGGCCAAAGAGGGGAGAATCATTTTGGAGGCACGAGAAAGGGCAAAAACTTTACCTTTTTGGAATCTATGGAAGGCTAAGCTTTCTTCTTATGGTTTTAAGGTGAAATCAACGTCAAGAATCACATTTGAGCATATTATCATTGTGTATTGTTGAATCTTTCTCTCTTTAGGGATTATTAGTGTTATTCTTTGCTTATCAATTTGGGTATTTGTGTAAGGATGATCTGAATGCTTCTATTAGATTGCTTTTATATATACCAATTGCTAGAATATCAAATACAATATGTAATAGTTATGTTTTGGATTCATTTATGGAAACTAATGATGTTGAATCATTAAGGATAACATAATATAGGTTAAATGATCCTAAATTGTGTGGTTGTTGCCTATATTGATCTGTTTCCTTATTCATAAAGTGACTGTCTGACTAAATATAGAGAACTTGTTCTAAGTTGTTTGATAACTAGGTTAAATTAAAGAGTTTATTTTGATTAAACACTCTCTAAAGGAAAACTGGAGTTAATAGGGCTTATTGTTAATCTACGATCACTAGTTCCTAAAAGAGGTATAAGAATAATAATGCAATGAAGTATGTTTATTTTTGTGTAGGCTAAGATTGAACTGAGAACCTTATTCTAAAACCATTCATTAGTTTTCTCACTTTTTTACTGTTTAATTTGATATACTTTTATTAGTTCAATTTTACTTTGTTTTGTTATTCAAAACCACCCCACCCTACTCCAATTCAATTTATTGTTTGCATGTAAACATAAGATAGAAAGGTGATTCAATTTAATCTTTTTAGAATTAATCTAGACTTATCACTAGTTATAGTTTCACGTTTAGTTATTTTTGTTTTAATGTTATATCACACTATTAATTTTGACGTCATTGTCAAGGATCAATATCCATTACTTTTTTTAATATATTTATCTGCACAAGCTCTATATAGGGTTGGCTGATCCCATATATATCGGTTACAATCATGCAATAACTTTTTCCTTTATTGGTAAGAGAGATCTAATGGAAGTTTACCACTGGCAATATAATTAGTGATATCTGTAAACCATGGTATAGTCAAGCTCTCGATTAGAATCAGAGTTTCATCGAGGAAATTTTCGTTAATGTCATTACTTGGCTTGCATTCCCCTCCCTCAAGTCTGGATAAGTGGTTTGCAACCACATTTTCTGCTCCTTTTTTATCTCGCACCTCTATATCAAATTCTTCCAGAAGTAATACCCATTGAATGAGCCTAGGTTTAGCATCTTTCTTGTTGAAAATGTATTTTAGTGTTGCGTGGTCAGTGAATACAATTACCTTTGAACCCAAAAGATATTTTCAAAACTTATTACACGCGTACACTACTGCGTGTAGCTTCTTTTCTATAGTGTTATAATTCAGCTGGGATCGTGCAAGAGTCTTACTAGCATAGTAAATCGCATGCAACTTCTTATCTTTCCTTTGGCCCAAAACGCAACCTATAGCCTGGTCACTTGAATCACACATAACTTCAAATGGAAGTGTCCAGTCTGGTGGTGATAAAATTAGTGCTGATATTAATGCCTCCTTTAAGGTGTTGAATGCAAACATACACTTATCATCAAACATGAAGGACACATCCTTGACTAAAAGGTTTGTCAAAAGTCTTGCAATTTGTGAGAAATCTTTGATGAATCAACGGTAGAATCCTGCATGACCTAAGAATCCTTGCACACCTTTTACATTGGTGGTGGAAGTTTCTCTATTACCTCTATCTTTGCTCTATTAACTTCGAATCTTTGATGTGAGATTTGATGCCCTAGCACTATCCCTTCTTGTACCATAAAATGACATTTCTCCCAATTCAGCACCAAATATGATTCTTCACATCTTTGAAGAACCCTATCCAAATTAGTTAAACACATGTCAAAAGAATCTCCAAATATTGAAAAATCATTCGTGAACACCTCCATTTTGTCTTCTATCATGTCAGCGAAGATCGACATGATGCATCTCTGAAATGTGGCTAGAGCGCTGCAGAGTCCGAAAGGCATCCATCTGTACGCAAAGGTACCATAGGGGCAGTGAATGTGGTTTTCTCCTGATTATCGGGGTAGATAAAAATCTGATTATAGCCTGAGTATCCATCTAAGAAGTAATAAAATGAATGGCCAGCTACCCTTTCTATCATCTGGTCTATAAATGGGAGAGGAAAGTGATCTTTCTTAATCACTGAGTTGAGTTTGGGATAATCTATACACACTCTCCATCCTGTGACTGTTCTTGTTAAAATTAATTCTCCACTATCACTCTCTATCATTGTCATTCCTCCCTTTTTAGGTACGCATTGTACTGGGCTAACCCATTCACTATTAGAGATGGGATAAATTATCCTTGTATCTAGGAGTTTTATGATCTCTTTCTTGACCACCTCTTTCATGTTAGGATTTAGCCTCAGCTGGCACTCCCTCACCGTTCTTCATCCTTCTTCTAAGTTTATTTGGTGCATGCAAACATTCGGCCTTATTCCTTGAATGTCAACAATTTACCATCTGATGGCTTTCATTCGCTTCTTAACAACTTCCACCACCTTACTTTCTTGTTTTTATTCAATCGATTGGAAATTATTATTGGTAGCGTTTGACCTTCACTAAGAAAGGTACACCTGAGGTTTGCAGGTAAAGGCTTAAGCTCTAATGTCGGAGGTTTCTCTAAAGATGGTGGTGTGGGTGCTTCAGTCCGAACTAATTTTGCTTACTACACTTGAACATTTGCCTCCTCCATCTTATCATCTCCTTTAGATTCAGGATCCTGATATTCATTGTCAACCTCTGCTCCCATTGATTGCACTTCTGTTATGCAACTCTCAACTAGTTCTTGCAAATTTTGATCCATAATTTTAACTTTCATGCATGCACTGCTCATTATTGGATTCTTTAAGGCCTTATTCATATTGAATTCGTCCTGGTATTTGCCTATTTAAAGTGTTAATTTTCCTTCGTGAACGTCAATTATGGCCTTTCCTGTATTCATAAATGGTCGACCTAAGATCAGTGGGCAATTATTATCTTCTCCAAAATCTAGAACCACAAAATCCACTGGAATAATGAACTTATCCGCTCGCATCAGAACGTTTTCTACTATTTCAAACGGCCTTTTAATGGATTGATTAGCCAATTGAATTAACATTGATGTTGGCTTGACCTCTCTAGTCCCAACTTCCTTAATATTGACAACGACATAAGATTGATGCTGGCTCCCAAATCACACAACCATTTTTTAAATTCAAATTCACCAACCACACAAGGTATTGTGAAACCTCCTATATCTTTCAATTTCGAAGGCATTTAACTGGTGACTTGTGGGACCTTGATATCGGAGTCTAACTCATTGATCTGATACCACAAACTGCCGGAGCCCGTTTCCAGAGTCTGACTCTTTCTTGCTTGCTTGCTTGCTCTGATACCACATCTGTCAGACCCCGTTATCGGAGTCTGACTCTTGCTCTTCATGAATGCTCAGATACCACATCTGTCAGACCCCGCTTCTGAAATCTAACGCTTTCATGCATACTTGCTCTGATACTATCATGCATGCAGACTATCGTAATACGTAAGTTATCACCCAACG
>JAOQMS010088690.1:0-20043 GCA_027563885.1 Erythroxylum longipes | reverse complement strand
TTCAAGTTAGTATATCATCCTACCCTTCTTAGTGACATGTGTAGGATCTTGTATGCTTATAAAATCATGAGATTTCTATTTTGAGTTATGATTTAAAAATAACAAATGATATCAAATCCAGGTTGAAGGTATGATTTGAGATGATTTTATGATCATAAAATTGACATACTAATATGTTGGTATATATTTTTTAGTGCAATCATAATAATGGAATGTGAACGTATTTGTTTCTAAATGTTCTATATGTGATAGTTGCCATACTAAATTAAAGGCTTTATTAAGAGCATTTTTTGTGAAGCAATGAAAGCATGTTGAAATATTTTGAATTGAATGCTATATGCATTTCTTTTACTATGTTTTGGCATAGAATAGTTGTTTCGCATGCATGTTGCTTGATTAAGTCTTGTTGTGGTAAAAATGCACCTACATGTGATAATTGCAACAATGTAGATGGTATGTAAGAATATTGTTGATGAATTAAATAAAGACCTCAAGCTTGATGGAGATAATTACTCCATTTGGCAACAAAAGGTTTAATTCATCTTAATTGAGCAAGATACACTTGATGTGCTCTTCCATACGGTCAAGCCACTAGCGGTAGGTGGAAACTGTAATGCCTATGAGGAATATAAAAAGAAAGATTATGTGGCCTTTGTTACTCTCTTGAGTACCATGGTTGATAAACTTATGGTGGATTTCTCTATGCTTGAGTCGGCCAAAGCCATATGGGATTTGGCCAAGAATAAGTATGGAGATGTTTCTTTGGAGAAACAAAGAGCTATGATTATCAAGTTTGAGAATTATAGAAAGAGGGATGAACACACCATGAGTGCTCACTTATGTGAGATGTCACGCATGATTCATTAAAATCTACTGGTCATGTGCTGACTAATGAGCAACAAGTTCAAGCAATAATTTGTTCCTTGCCTGATGAGGAGTGGCAATTGATGAAGGTCAATTTACACCCTTGAAATCAAGTCATTTGATGACATTGCAAGGCACCTTCTACTAGAGGCAGAGGTGATGGCCATCAAGAGCCATTCAAAGGCATATGTTGCTGGAGCTTCCTTTCCTCATAAGAATAAGTTCAAAGGGAAGAAGAAAAGAAAGGATGGTCAAGACAATGGGAACAGTGCCACCTTGAAAAAGTTCAAGAAGAAGCGCAACAAGCCAAGTTGAAGTGCTTCAATTATGGCAATAAGGGACACTTTACAAATGAGTGTAAAGCACCTCCTAAGGTACATGATACCTTTTCTACTTCATTTATGCATGTTGTGTCATGCACATACTTAACTGAATCGGCTTCTTTGTAGATTATAGATTCGGGGGCAACAGACCTCATAGTCAAAGAAAACTCTTGGTTCGTGGCCTTTATGAAGTTTGTCAAAGGGAGCAAAGCATGTTTCTGTGGGGAACAATGCAAGCCTTGAAGTAGAAAGGATAGGAACTTGTAGAGTTCCTCTAAACAATGGACATTTGTTGTTAATTGAAGTTCTACATGTACCTAAGATTTGTAGAAACTTGGTTTATGTATGTTCCTTGTTAAAGTTTGGATATTGCTTGAATTTCTTTAATAAATATGTGGAAATTATTAAAGATAATGCAGTCGTATGTTCTTGTTTAGTAAACAACAAGTTGTTTGAATTAAACCCGAGTGTTGCTACTTCTAGTTGCTATATAACTGAGGTTACTACTGAGATGACTTGGCATGAGCATTTGGGACATATTAGACAAGAAAGCATAACTAAGTTGGCCACACGTGGCTTACTTGGATCATTTTCCAAGGTCTTTAGACCAAGTTGCCAATCATGTCTTGTTGGTAAGGCCACAAGAAAGCCTTTTGGCAAAGCAACTAGATGTCAAGAAGCTTTACAATTAGTTCACTTTGATCTTTATATACCAATGAGAATTGTATCTAGACTTGGGTTTGGATAATTTATCACATTCATTGATGATTGTACTTGATTTCCCATGTGTTCTTACTAAAGCAAAAGTGTGAAGCATTGAGGTGTTTTGAAACATACTTGCACTTAGTGGAGAATCAATTGGATAAAAAGATTAAGTCATTGAGGACTGATTGAGATTGATTATGGTGGCGAGTATATGTCAAATGATTTTAAGGCATTTTGTGATGAAAAGGGCATTATGAGGCAACTCACACTTCTTTGGACTCCACAACAAAATGGAGTAGCCGAAAGGAAGAATAAGACTCTTATGGATATGGTGTGATCCATGATGGCTAAGGCCAACTTAGATATTGCCTATTGGGGCAATGCAATGCTTAGTGCAACACATAATTTGAATAGAATGCCCTCTAAGTCTTTTGATTCTACACCATATTAGTTATGGTCGAAGAAAACCCCTAACTTAAGCTATCTTTGTCCTCGGGGATGTGCAGCTTATGTACATGCTACAGATCACCCTCTTAGGAAATTAGGCCCTAGAGGGGGGAAGTTTGCCTTCCTTAGTTATTCTAAGCATTCTAAGGGGTATGTGTTCTTAGACATAAGTCACAGGATTGGAAATATCTTTGAATCAAAAAATGCCAACTTTATTGAGGATGAGTTCCCTAAGTTAGTGAATGTTGTGATTTAGATGTGTTGGTTGATACCTTTATGCAAGCTCAGTCTAGTGCTTTGGAACTGCCATTGACTACACCTTCTGTGGTCTAATTTCCTCAACAAGAGGCTATTCAAGTGCCTCCTGCATCCCTATTTGTTAATGAACAACCAGAAGAAGTTCTTGATGAACAAGTTTAAGAGGGAGTTGAGGGAGTTCATGAACCACATGATCAAGCTATAGGGCAAGATCATAGTGAGCCTCCTCCCATGCCTAATTTGAGACATTCAAATAGGCAATTTGGACCACCAAAATAATGGTGGAATTTGGAGGGAAGTAAGGAACTTGGTGTCATCTGAGATTGATGAACCAAGTAATGTGCGAAGCTCTTAAAGTGTTCACAAAGAGAAGTGGCTAATGGCAATACAAAATGAGATGAATTTGATGCATCTCAATGAGGCTTGGGACTTCACTGAATTACCTCCTAGCCAAAGGGCTACTGGGAAGAAGTGGGTTCTCAAGATAAAATTGAATTATGATGGTACTATTGAAAAGTATAAGGCCCCATTGGTGGTTAAAGGATTCACACAGAAGGAGCATATAGATTTTAAGGATACCCTCTCTCCTGTAATGAAATTCAATTCCATCAGATTATTACTTGCTATTGTGTCTTGTTCGGACTTGGAATTGCATCAAATGGATGTAAAGATCACCTTTCTCAATGGTGATTTTAGAGAGGAGATTTATATGCAACAACCTGAGGGGTTTGTTGAAAAGGGTCAAGAGCACAAAGTATGTAGACTTAAGAAGACTATATATGGTCTTAAGCAAGCTTTAAGACAGTGGTACTTGAAGTTTCATGGTGCAATCACAAACTTTGGTTTTGTGATGATGTATGAAGACCATTGTGTTTATGTGTACACTTCTAGGTCTAAATTTGCCATTATGACATATTGATAGCAAGTAATGGGTTGAGTTTGTTGAAAACCACGAAAGGAAGGTTGTCTTCCACCTTCGACATGAAGGATATGGGAGAAGCTGCCTATATCCTTGGTGTTAAGATCCTAAGAGATAGGAAAGCTAAGATATTGACCTTGTCCTAAGAACCTTCTATTGATAAGATTCTTGCAAGGTTCAACTTGACAAACTCAAATCCAATGAGTACACCACTCGCGTATGGTTGCAAGCTTAAGCAAGATTTGTGTCCTTATAGTACTCAAGAAAAGGAGGAAATGAAAAAGGTTTCATACTTAAGTGCCATTGGAAGTCTAATGTATGCTATGTTGTGTACATGGCCTGACATTAGCCAAGATGTAGGTCTATTGGCAAGATATTCTTCTAACCTTGGAATCGAGCATTGGAAGTGTGTGAAAAGGGTCTTTAGGTATCTCAAGGGTATAAAGGACTATTTAAAATTCTACCAAGGAGAGAGTCTTAGTTTGCATGGCTAAACTAATGCCGATTGGGGTGGTGATCATGATTCATGCAAATCTACATCTAGCAATGTCTTTATGATAAATAATAGGGTTATTTCTTCGAGTAGCAAGAAACAAACTTACACAACATTGTCAATAATAGAGGTTGGATTTATTACCAATGCCTCAGTTGTGCAATAAGCCTTGCGGCTTGGAAATTTTATTCAATACTTAGGATCAATTGTGCCTTTGGAAAGGCCCATAACTATCTATTGTGATAGTATAGTAGCTTTGGCTTACACAAAGGACCTTAAGTATCGTGGAAAGACTAAGCACATTAGTATGAATTATCATTTTGTTAGAGATACAATAGAAGAGGGAGAAATTAAGTTAGAGTATATATCTATGGACCTAATAGTGGTTGACCCTATGACTAAGCCATTGTCACCATTTCATTTTGCTAAACATGTCAAGGCAATGGGTCTTCATAGATTATGAAATGTTTATGTAATTTTATCCTTCATGTGTCACACAAGTAAGAAGTTTGATAAATAAAAAGTTGGTTATCAATTATTGGTGCATTTCACTTTGAAACCACAATGAAAAATGTACATGTCAATCATAGGATAAGGTTGGTTTTCTCACACGAGCCATCAGCCCTTGCATCTTTGCGGAAGATCAAGGATGAGATCGCTAAAGTCTTAAATGTATATTATCTCTTAAAAGGGATATGTGACTTATGTGTCATACATTTAAGTGGGATTCAAGAACCAACACATTACAACTTTAGTCTTATGGTCATCTTGATTATGAATGCATTAAGATAAGGTGATCAAGGTCATCAAGTTTGTATGCCACCCATACATACTATCTTATGATTTCATTCTCAAAGGTGAGAATAAGGAGTATTTCATGGTTGTTTGACATGTCCTCCTATTATCGAGAATAATAAGAGTTACACATCTAAATGTTTTAAGAGGGAGCATTGTGACTTGTGTGTCATACATTTAAGTGGGACTTATGAACCAACACATTACAACTTTAGTCTTATGGTCGTCTTGATTATGAATGCATCAAGATAAGTTGATCAAGGTCATCAAGTTTGTATGCCACTCATACATACTATCTTGTGATTTCATTCTCAAGGGTGAGAATAAGGATTATTTCATAGTTGTTTGACATGTCCTCCTATTATCGAGAATAATAGGAGTTATACATCTAAATGTTTTAAGAGGGAGCATTGACATACCCCTCCATGTGGGAGTGGAGTAGTAAAACATTTAAGGATGTGTTTAGGGAACATAAAAGGGATGTGTTCCAAATGTTCCATAGTTAACCATGAAATCAACCAACGGAAAAAAATAAGCAAGTTGTCTCTTGTCTTGCTTATATGTGAGATTCTTCATTCAAATCCCTTAGTGACTATGGCTTGTTATTAGGAAATTGAGGATTATTATGGTCTTCTCAATTGGATGTCAAAGGTATCAGGAGAAATGGAACTAGAGTATCCTCCTTTTAGATGATCATGTTTTCTTAAATTTTCTAGTAATTCGAAGCTAAAGAAAAGACATGAATGCATAAGTTGCCTGCATAAGTATAATTGCATAGGTTGCCTAACTATGATAGTATATATTGCAAACTATATATGATACACAATCATAGTATTCAATCTTGGCACCACATATTTTTTTGTACAATATGAAAGATTGAGTGTGATGTGAGAAAGAAACCAAGTGCGCTTGAGGTTTAATACATTCATGAATTTTATGAGTTAAAACTCATAAAGGAGACTAAATGTGATTAAACATGTGTATTAAAATGTCTTGGGATTTGAGAGGCATAACTTCATTTGTTCAAGTAAGTTTGAGTTGTTCAAATGTGAGGAGAGTAACAATCTTTCATTGTGGGTCTAACAACCATAATGTAAAGAGATTTTGTTTACATGCCTAAGGTCACACCCACAACTCAAAATTATATGCTTCAACTATTATTTGTTTTTGGCTTTGTCTGTTCACTTATTGAGTATGTCATGTTTGAGTGGTAGCATATATTTTTTAAATATATCTTTGTGTGAGTGGGAGCTTGTTGGAATTTTATAGCATAAGTGCTACAAATTCCATTTGACTCACCAAGATATATTTGAAAGGGCTTGGATTTCATGTAAGGAGCTAACCCTCAGCTCAAGGGAGCTCAATAAAGCTCATGTAAGCTATAAGTGGTTGGACATAACTTTCCCTTAGCTCAAGTGTCAAAAGATAGATAAGGGTGAGCTCGTGGGAGCTTATTAAAACTATTTAATAGCTAGAAAGCTGGGAATAAGCTCAATTGGATTCAATTGAGATTACCCCAACTCATCTTTGGTTCTTAGGAATTGAAGGTAGCTATAAATGTGTTCACACTAGTTAATCTAGATGAGCTAATTAAGGAGAATGAGTTGGAGTTGAAACTCAAAGCTTAATGGGCAAAATTGGTGGTTCTAGTTGAAGGAATCTAGCATACTTGAGTGCACAATGGACAATAGGGTGTACCATGAGCTGTAGCATGTGCAAGTTCATTCTGTCCACATAGGTACTTGAATTTAGCCAAGAAAGTATGAATTCGGCCAAGAGGTTCAATTTGGCCAACGGGGAAGATTCATTTTGTATGTTGCCTTAAAATGAACATACATGACACTCTTTCACCAAGATATGTGTACTTTGGATGAAAGGATGTGTTGTTTCGGCCAATGGTTGTGAAAATTTGGCCAAAAAAGGGTTCATGTACAAGAATGAATGGTCATGAGTGTACAATCGTGACTTTAAGTGAAGATACTTGACTCTTTGTCCAAACAATGTGTCCCTTGGCCAAGAGTTATGATGGTTCTCCAAGAGACATAACTCTTGGAAAAGTCATGACTCTTTGTGAAAGGTTGTGCCCTTGGCCAAGAGTCATGATGTTTTACTAAGAGACATAACTCTTGGAAGTCATGATGTTTCGATAAGAGATATAAACTCTTGGAAGAGTCATGAATCTTCAAAGGCACCTTTTGGTGGCCTATAAAAGGGAATTTCGTAGTTCCTTTGATTGATTGATTTTTCTTTGGTCAAATACTACACTCTTCTCCCCATGTTTGAGCTAAAAACACTCCCTTCTTTCAATTCTTCATGCATTGAAGCACTCTCCCATAAAATAGTTGTTAATCTTATTAAGAGCATTGTGGGTGAACCATAACGATTGTTACTTTCACAAGTTAGAAACTTTTCTAACCTTAGTGCATTGTGACAGGATCGGTCCACTCCATCCATTCCAACCATGACGAGTGGGAGAAGAATCAGAAGCTATAGTGGATCTCCACAAGGGAGGCAAAACATCAAGCATACAAGGAGTTATTCTACTGCGTTTCAGGTTAGTATATCATCCTACCTTTCTCAATGACAAGCATAGGATCTTGTATGCTTATGAAATCATGAAATTTCTTGTTTGAGTTATGATCTAAAATCAACAGTTCTTTACCTAAAAACTAAATCTAATCTTATTAAGGCAACTTAGGGCATTCAAAAGCCTTATAACTTTGTCTTTAATCAGTAGGTTTGGTTAGTTTCAAGTTGTTTCTTGTTTAACAATTTAATCCTGGGGTTCTATATCCATATTTGGTTTTAGGTTTAAGCTCTTTATAGCTTAGGTTTTTATCAAACCAAGTTCCTTGAGTCCTTTAAAAGATTATTTTTGTCCAATATTGTTCTATATAAAGTACTAGTGACACATTGATTTAATAATCATAGGAATTTATCAAGAAACCTCCTTCTATAATTTTGAAAAAAATCCCAATTAATAGATCCAAAAGCCTTGTTAAATTTCACTTTGAAGGCATAGCTCTTTATCTCTTTCTTTTTATGAATTTCCTACCTTTGAAGAAAGCCCATTGGATATGATTGATGATATCTTTAAGGATTCATTTTAGTCTAGAAATAACTAATTTAGGAATGATTTTGGAAGTTAAATTATAATAAGAACATGTTCTATAATCAAGCAATCTTAAATGAATTTAGGGAAAATGTGAGTCTTGTTATGCTCAATAAAAAATTGTTAATGCAAAAGAGTTCTTAAATTATAATAGTATAGTAGTATCTATTTGATAGTAATTTTCATTAAAACCTTTTAGAATTGGGGTTTTGTTTGGTCAAATGCTAATTAAAGCTTCGTTATGTCTAAAATTTAAAATGACCTAATGAGAGAATCCTATCAATAATACCTACTGAACCTCTGAAAAAATTAAAGGCTAGTAGCCAATTATTCCTAATCTGAGAATAAGTTCCTTATGGATCTTTTCCTATTGAAATTTTTTCTAAAAGGCACTAGATTAAGTAATTAGTATTATCTCTATCTCTTGGCCAATGATCTCTGAATTTTTATCTTAGAAAAGAGTTGTTGTTTTTAGGAAATCAATTTACTTTGCATGGAAATAATCATGTTAACATTCCTCCAAGCAAGTACTTCATTATGAAAGTATTTGATTATTGTTTCCATCCCTCAGCCAATGATCTATGAATTTCTGTCTAGAAGAGAGTTTTGGATTTCAAGGAAGCCAATGTACTTATTGAAGTCTTCCTTCTAAAATTTCTTAAGTGCTTCATCCTCTAGATTTTATCCTAACTACTCCTAGATATAATTTAGAGACATTAAAGCTTCATTTTTATTAAGTTGTATGTTCTTGTAATTCCTTTTTTAAGGATTTTGAGCTCCTTCTTCATTGCCTTCAAGCTTTGTATGCATTTGAAGGCTTTAAATCATTATGTCTATGTTTACATCTTTTGTGACTACTACTTCAAAATTGGAGATATTATTGAATCTAAAATGGGCGTTTCTTCTTACTAAGAGGTATTTTGGATATAATTTCAATTGGTGTGTGATCCAAAAATGAGGGTTACTGAAATAGACAAAGCTATTAGAGGATTTTTATAAATTTTTTAAAAGAAATTAATTCATATTATAGAAGTATTAACATTACAGGAGGTTTAAAGGAAATACCCTTGCAATACAGTTCAAACCTCTCTACAAAATATTACAAGAATAATATATTAGAGGGAATATTGGGAATTAGATTCTTAAAGAGGATACCAAGTTAGAATTACAATTATTAGCAATTTCCTTAAGCAGAATCATGTCCCTTACTCCATTAATCACTATTAAGATTAATTCATCTGAAGAAGTAGCTTTATTTGAAAATCTCCTAAAGTTCCTTTCCTTCCACATGGTTTGCACACATGTCCTTAAAGCAATTGTATAAATTTGCAGTGATGCTTTTGGTAATGTTTCTTGTTTAGTTAGCTATTGGATAATGTGGGTTAATGTCACGACAAGGAACAACATTGGCCACATGACAACTGCCCCATACCTGGGCTAAAGATACTCATGGTATGCTTAACCCGACTATGCAAGGCTAACTGAATATCTTTAAAAACGTTTAGACAGCATAACGACTGTATTTTGAAAATCCCAAAACTTAATTAAAATACTTGTAAATCAATTTTAAACACACTTCTATATTCACATTAAGACTCTACCACAACTTCTGGACTTTTAAGTCCACTCAAGAGCAATCTTAATGACAATACAAAGTGTTCATACATAAGGTCATTTACAAACCATAAGATAGTCAAGAGTTAATTTACAAAATTATAAAGCATATCAATATAATCATGAGCCACTATATAACAAAAGTACAAAACAGAGGCTACCTACATACGGTAATGCCCTAAAAATGTGAAAAGACTGCACGAACTACTCAGAGCTTTAAGCTCACCAAATTAACTTGCATGGTTGGAAAGCCAAGGGGGTGAGTACATTATGTACTCAATGAGCAGGAAAAAAACATATATAGCAAACAGAACCCTGTATACATCAAGATGGTTTAAATAACCTAAGGATGGTTTTACGCATCTAACATGCATGTAAACACCCATGAAATGCACATGCATAAGATAGAAACATATAGGCCTAGTCTATGACTTATCCCATACAAGTTAGGAACCACATAGGCCTAGCCTATTAATCACTCATTCAGTGAATATAGGTTCCAGTTCCAGTACACAAGAGCAGAAAAGTATCATATGTAAAATCAAATCTTGTTAGGAAGCCAATCTCATAATAGGCCAAAATAGTTATGTGTGTCACTACTAGTTGACCAAACTAGTGTGCACACCCACCGATTCCCGGTTTTGGCTCAACTTTGATATGTGACGAGTCCAGACTATGGTCGACAAGAGCATAATAACCCTAGGTGATTACCTCGTCGGTGGCTAGACCTCTAGGTGTGCAATTACTGACAAGTCCCGTAGAAAGGTGTCGATACAAGGACTCAACTTTTATGTACCAGCGTTAAGGGTACAGGGGTTACTTAATTTGTTGCGTCTAACACACAAATGACCAATGGTTACTCTCCAATCACAAAAAAATCATTTACAAATATTTAATACTAAAATCAATTAAGGTACTATGCCTTTATTTATCAATCTAATCGATAAAATGGAACCTTACCATGGTTCTAAGCCAAAAGAGAACACATACACGTAGCATACATAACTCAGTTATGCATATGTAAGTTCCAAAACATTATTTCATGCAGTAAAAGTCATCTTTTGCACTCCAACTGCAAAGTTATTAAAAAAATGTAGTTTCAAAAAATAAAACATTGTCCTTTGTATTTCAAGTGTAGGTTTGTTGAAAAAAATATCATTATTCAAAATACGAAATAAAAACATCAGTTTCATTCCAAGTGCAAAGAGTTATTCAAAACAATTATGTTTATTAAATACATAAGTATACTAGCATCTGTTTAAGATTAAATTTAATATGCATTACCTAGGTTCAAAATTCACACAAAAGTCATCATGCATGTCTTGGGATGTCCTAACCCCATTTGAGAGATATGTTTTCCCTAAGTCAACTCAAAAGAAGGTGTACACTCCCTTGACTTCAACAATCCTCAGAATGAGCTCCTTGATCCATAGCTCCCGAACCATTATGGACACAATTTGCAATATATTTACTACTCAAACATATATCTCATATTTATAAATCATCACATAAGCGTATAAAACACAATATCACTTTTTTTAAGCTATAGGATTCGACCATTAAGCTTCTCACATGATTACTTCCCTTATTATTTGCATACACTTTCTTTTGCATTTTTCAAGGCATTTAATGCCTTTGATCCAATATTTACACATCTCAAAGCATAATTAAACACATTTTTATCAAAGCACATTAGGTCACTACTCATCAATCTATGCAAAAATTCAAGTTTACTCTAAGTAAACATGAAAACCTGTTTCCAATGCACACCATTACAATCCTTAAATCCTAAGCCAAGTTCACTTAGGCATTTTATCAAACACCTAATGTGCATGACTTTCAAGTCATATTTTCAAGATTTTATCATAGAAATTCATGCTCCTATCTTGTTATACAACAAGCACTTCCAAACAACAAGACATTTCACCACTTCATTAAATCCAATTCCATTCATTTAAACCATCAATTTCAAAAGATATTCAAAATTTTACAAACTTTCACCAAAGAGAGGGTATCTCAGTTTGGCTTAATGAGATTTCTCCATGAATAATTTATTCATCTAAAACATATTTCATGCATATTCAAGCATGGAGAACAATATATCTTAACACCAAACTCAAAATCATAATGTAAACAGAGATGAGACAAAATTTACCTAAACTTTTCTTTAGTGATATTTTAAAATACTTTAAGAATTTCTCAAATCTAGTGATATATTTGAGTTCTTTGATCCTAGATTAACTTAGAAAACCTTGGTTTGGGTTGGAGAATTAAAAAAATGGCGGAAATTGGGTGATGGCCGAAAGTGTTCTTCTTCTCCTCTCTTCTCCTTTCTTTTAATTAAAACAAAGTGTTTTAATGCTAAATGGTGGGGTGCATGGCCACACACAAGGAATAAGGGTCTAGAATATTGACTCTTCTTTGACCAAGCATGGTGAATTTACCTTTTTTCCCTTAGCTTATGTGAAATTACCATTACACCCTTCAAACTTTTCCTAAATTTCCAATTAAGCTTTTCTAAATGTCCAATAGGTCTATAAATCATGTATAATCACCTCTAAGGCATTAGGACACATTTAACTCGGCCACCATGGCCATATCCATCCAATGGACTCGGTTTTACATACTTAGAAGCTTAGATGTCAAAAATCTCCAAGATTTCGTATGCCGATGAACTCTAAGTTCATGTAAGGGCATATAACATTATATATCACTAGCATATATACCAAAAGGATTCAAATACAATTTTGAACTCATATATAACCATGTATATATCAAATTATAGTAATATCTCCAAGTACAAACTAATACAAAAAGGGCTTAAAAAGTTCGGTGTTACAATTAATGAGTTCCCATACAAGGTCCAAAAACTATATTCTAGATGTTGTTTGCTTAGCTGCATTTAAAAAACAAGTGGACGTGAGTTTCCTATAGTTCCAGGCATAAAGGGCAAGCTTTATTTAAATCCACATAGCTTAATCTGTCAATAGTTCTCAGCTTGTTTTCAATGGTCAGCCATAGGAGAAAAGTTTTATGCAATAAGAATTTACTCTAAACTTTTTTATGCCAAGCTACTTTAGGATTTATTCTTCTTATCAATTCTTTAGTAGACTTGTAGACAAGGTATGAACAAACTTTCCTTCCCAATAGTATCTATTTAGGGAAGAGGGGTTATGGAGAAAACTAGGTTGAAGATCCCTTATGCCTTTAGGCAATTACCAAGTTCCTTGACTGATCAATGTACAAACTTTAGCATCTATAGGACAATTTTGCATAGCAATATGTGACTTGTGGAAATAGATTAGTTGTCCATAGCCAGAGGCACAGAAGCAGCTTTCCCATTTCCTATTTTGTAATTTATTTCTGGTTGGACCATATCTCTCACCTAAATCAGTTGACTTAAGAAGTAGGAGAATGTAAAGCTCTTTTCAATGGCCCTTATACTCCTTCTTTAAGAAAGTAGCTATGTAACCACTTTAGTCATAGGGAGTTTTAATCCTCAAGTGTCCACCAAAGCCTTTGAAGATTTAGAGCAAGGTTTGTAGTTCTAACAGGATAGATTCCTAACCTTCCTTTGGGAATCAAATATTAGCCGATTTGAATTTATCAATTCCCCTTTCACCATTAGTGTGGCTCTATAAGAATTCCCTCAACATTCTTTTAAAGGACTTAATAAGGCTTTAGAAACATACATTAACTCTTGTATATATATAGAGAGTAAATGTATGATTTGATCAATTAAAGTTTACCCCTATAGGATAGAGAATTATTCACCTAAGACTTAATCCTTCTTTGGACTTTCATTGTAAGAAGGAGACATTTGTTGAAGTTGAGCTTTCCTATGGAGATTAGGAGTCCAGGATATATCATAGGGCATTTTCCTTTGCAAACCAGTGATTGTAGCTATATTTGTTTTCATATAAGTTGATCCCTTAGAGATCAAGAAATGACTTTTAATGAAATTGATTTCCAATCTAGAGATTCCTTTGAACTTTTCCAAAGCATTCACAATATCTGAAGTGAATCCATGTGAGCTCTAAAAAACAACAAAAGATCTTCTACAAAAATACTAATTTCTTAGTTTAATTTTCCTGCATTTAGAATGGAGTTTGAACTTTGTGTTTCTTCTAACTTCATGCTTAATTAGTAGGTTAAAAGCTTCCATGTACAAGGTCTTCAAGTAGGGGGAAGAGGTCCTCCCTATCTAAGCCCTCTTGTTCCATTGAAAATTATGAGGGATTGCCATTCATTGAAACATAATAAGATGCTAATGTGATATACTCTCTAATCCAACCAATAAATAATCCTAGAAAGACAAACATCTCCAATAGCTTTAGTAGGAAGCCCCAACTTAAACTATCAAAAGCCCTATGAAAATCCAATTTGATAGTGCAATTTGGATTGGGTTTGTTTTTTGAATTCCCTTTAAGTAATTCCTAAACTATCAAAATTTTATCTTCAATATGTCTATTCTCCATGAATGTACCTTGTTCCTCAATAATCAAATGTGATATTGAACTTTTCAATATAATAGCCAAAATTTTGGAAATAACCTTATAAAGGAAATTAGAGCAAGATATAGGCCTAAAGTAACTAAAACAAGAGTGGTTGGGACTTTAGGAACCAAGAAAATGAAGGTGATAAATGATTATTTGACTATAATTATTGGGAGCTTTAGGAACCAAGCAAAGGAAGACCCCAAAATTTTCAACCTTTCCAAATACCCTATTCTTATTTATATTTCAAGTAATATGCTATTAGGGGTTTTTCCCTCCATACATAATCCCTTAAAGCATAGAGCTTATAAGGGCAATTTAGTGCTATGAAATTCAATGCTAATATGGACATACTAATTTTGTTTACCTTTGGAGCTTTTACCCCTGCTCCTTTGTGATTTTCTTCTTTCTACTTTTTGATACTGCTCTGTACCTCCTTTAGTCAAAGTTAAGCTTCCTTGACTATTATGAATAGGAGTTACCTCACCTATCTTCCCATTGTTATCCTTTATGCCATCTGGTGGAATATGATTATCACTAGAGGTTTCAGAAATAGCTACAACTATTTCATTAGCTGGAGTGCTAAACACCATCTTACCATATTTACTAGTATTAGTCTCTAGTTTGGTCACTTTAGTTACTTGAGAATTATCAACATTCTCCTTGAATTTCTCTTCCTCCATAATTCCCATCAGTTCATTATAGTATCTTGAACTGAATTTCCTTCCTGTAGCCTTCCACATTTTGCCTTGGAATTTAAATGGATGCTTCCAATGATAAGAAATAGCTACACTATCCTCCCAGAATATGTTTCCATTCCCTAGCCTCATAATTGGAATTTCATTAAGGAGATCTTTAGACATATTAGTGCTTACACAAATATGGGCATATCAAATTCTCCTTTTCTTTGAAATATTTTCATTAAGGCAAAGTGGTTTTCCTATGTAGCTAGACAAGGAGCTTAATCCATGAGTGGTCCAGTACTCAAGTGGTACATTATAAAAGTTGATCCATAGAGGAATGGTTTGGAGTTAAACTATTTCAAAGTTTAGACCTAGCTGCCAAGATTGAAAGAATATTGGTTGGTTGCCAAGATGCTAGGAACCATCTTCCAAAATCTTAAGAGCTTTAGAGCTAGATGAGAAAGTGAACATAATATGACTCTCTTTAGATTAGAGAACTTGATCCAATCCTTGACTTTTCTAAAGCTTAGTGGCCCATTTACGAATAATAGGAAATGGAGGTCTTTGATAAATGAAGAAGTCAAATGAAGTAGATTGGCATCTTCGAGCTCCTTCTTTCAAAATGTCCACTTTAAGGCAAATTATTAGCATACCATATAGCTTAGGTAGGTTATCATCAACAACTTGCTTCTAACTCCTACTTAGTGATTGAGAAGTTGGAAGCAAGGAAGGAGAACCAGATTTAAAAGAAACTTGTTTACCAATATAGGAGGCTAGGGTGGTAAAGGTGGGAATTCACCTCCTTCTATGGCTATGGTAGGCTGCATGATAGTAGAAAGACAATGTAGAGTTATAAGTAATAGGAAGGAAGCATCTTTTAGTCTCTTAGTAGTAAGTAAAAATAGTAATGAAAATTAAGGGGAGAAAAATTAAAAGGTGAAAGGAACAAGATGCCCCTAGGTACTTCTGGGAAGTGGAGACTGGAAGCAAGTATCTAGAGAATAATCCAAGATGGTTGAGTGTGAAAAGGGAAAAAGAGGGATATGAAAGATGAGGAAACAAGAAGGAAAGGTAGCTAGGAGATTGAAGAAGATGATGAAGCTGTGGAAACATGGAGTCAGTCGAGGCCTTCATCAAACAATCTCTAAGTTAATAAAGAGATGTGAGAGCTTTTCACACTAGACCTTAGAGAAATTTGACAACTAATTAGAGTTATAATAATCTTTTTTTAAAAATCAATTCTCACAATTATTCCAAATGAAAAAACTTCCATTGTATCTGACATAAGCAGCTCCAATATAATTAAGAAAATTTAAGAAACCCTTATTATTTTGCTTCATCCTTTTCTTTTGCCCCTCAACCTCTTAAACTAGTAGAATGTAGGTTAAATCTCTAAGAATTAACCATAAAGTTAAGTTACCTACTTGTAAAGATGCAAGATTTTTCCTAAGATGCTTCATTTGATAATCAAGATTGGTGGCATTCATGAAAATTATATCAACTTTAGACCTTAAAACTAATTAAAGTTACTTGATAACTGATTAACTGACCAAATAGATATTACGGTGAAGTTAGATGAGAATATGATCAAAGGAGATCAGAATTCTACCATTGTACTAAGCAATATGATTATGGACAGTTATCCATCTTTTATATAAAAAAGTCTTTGTTGAATGTGGTGGGTTTTTATTTTTCTTTCAAGGAGATCATCAAAAATAGGCTTTTTAAGCAGTTAGTTATGTGAACCTTCTTATTTTTTAGGGTTGTTTAAGTCCCTTATTTCCAAACTATTATGTTAATGAAAAAGGAGAAGATGAATTTTAAATGTTCCTCTTTGACTTCCTACCTGTTTTTCTCTTCAAGGTTGTCACAACTTTCTCAACCAATGGGACATTCTCTACTATAAATGAGCTTAAACCTACTACAGCTTCTACTTATGAGAAATTCTTTCTTTATCCATTGCCTCAAAGAACTTGACTAATCACTTTCATTAGGGAATTGGTAAGTAAATTAGTCTTCCTCAAGAGTGGCATCCCCATTCTTGACTCCCCCTAAATGGTTTATATTATTCTTCCTCATTTTTTGCATTAGTAACATACAATAACTCATCATATTTTATGGGAGAGTCTTAATATTTGACTCTACCATATAGTGTGACCACACCTTCTCTTGACATCTTAAGTGTTGGCTTTCTTAATAGTTCATTATACACTTGTAGCTATTTTCTCCCTATTGGAATCCAGCTTTTAGCTTTATTAAACATTGAGGAACTCTATGGATAACTTAGCATAATTGTTTCTTCTATTAACTTCCCTTTATCATCTAAGTTCATACCGATAAATTTTATGGATAATGCTTATCCATGCCAATTTCCACACAAATATCTGCATAATCAATCTTTTGTATAGTTAGAATATGCTCATTTAAACATATTTACCTTCTTCGATAGCTTGCTAGATAATTAAGCCCCTAGGGGCACATTATGGAAATTTAATTAAAGAGGGGTGTTCTTCACTTTGGTTTTGACCATTTCCATTCCAAGGCTGCATTTTTGAAGTATGAAAGGCTTACTAATATCAACCCACTAGGTGACCTGCCTTAGGAACCCTTGATCCATTTTTTATACGTGCCCAAAAACTTATAAAACAAATTGAACGATCATATTAGAACCTTAAGGAAGCTAAGTCCTTAAAACCCCGATCTTAAGACCCCACAAATCTTGATCACTCCCTTGATAATTCAGATTTATATTCCACCAAGAACACAAAAGAACAAGCAACGATTGCTAGAAAATAACTCAATTTTTATTGATAGTGATGGTGATCTCGTAATACATCAGATGGCCCTTTAAATAGGCATCATAATATCCTAATCCTATAAGGAAATGGTTTTCTTAACTATTCCTAGTTCATACCTAAGTAGGAAAGAACTAAATAAGAAAGGGAATCCTTAATTTGAAGATATAAATCAGTCTTGAATGTGGATATTTCCTAAATTAATGAAACAATCTGATTTATCAAGATATGGACGAAATATTAAGGAATAAGTTTTAATAAGGCCTTATTCACTCAAAAAATGTAAAATTGGGCTTAATTAAATCAACATAAGCAGCCCACTTGTTGATTGCATATTAATTATGCAGATTGGGCTTCCTTCAAACCCATGCGCGATGACCAACCTTGTATCTTGAATTCCAAGATTGGTTCACCATGTATTAAGTCTTGTGCAACATCTTGTACATGAAGATAAGCAATTAATCTTGGTAATGCCTTAGCAGCTTCAATAATAGCCTTATTTTCTTGCATCTCCATGATTAATTCTTGCAAAGCTTCTTTCATTCGTTTTATTCTAGCTCTAGTCATTGGACCTCCAATTCCTTGCAATGGGTCTCAGGAAAATTTACTAACATCTTCTGGAGCCATTCAATTAGTATCTTGATCCCTATCATTCCACCCTCCTTGAAAGGATTTGTCCTCTAATCACCCACATCAAACAAAGATAAATTAGCAACATTAAAAGTAGCACTAACATTACCATAGTTACTTGGCAAATCGAGCTTGTAGGTGTTGTCATTGATCCTCTCCAAGGCTTGAAAAGATCCATCTCCTCTAGGTTGCGATTTGGACTTTCTTTGTGTGGGAAATCGTTCCTTCCTCATATGCACCCACACCCAATCTCTAGGTTCAAAAACAACTTTTATATGCCCCTTGTTAGCTTTTCTTGCATATTGTTCATTTATCCTTTCAATGTTAGCCTGAACCTTGACATATAAATCCTTCACCAAATCTGCATTTTTCTTCCCATCAAGATTAGCATGTTCATCATTAGAAAAAGGTAAAATATCCAAAAGAGTTAAAGGATTAAAGCCATATACAACTTGAAAAGGTAAAAAGGAACTAGTAGAATGAACAGACCTATTGTAGGTAAACTCAATATGTGGCAAACACTTTTCTCATCGTTTTAACTTCTTATGTATGATAGCACATAATAAAGTAATGAGTGTCCTATTAACTACTTCAGTTTGTCTATCCATTTGGGGATTGCAACAGTATAATCATGCTACAAACCTTGTTTTTAATGTGGCATCGAGTACAGAAAATGTGCTCACATTGCTCCCCTTCATTTTCATCCTTAGACATAATATTTAGTGCACGCCTTATGTCCAATATATCTCCATGTACATGTTCTTTAACACTAGTATCATAATAGTCCTCTAATGGTGGCATTTCATCATCACTTGAACCAACACTCTCTGCATCACCATTCTGCAACGCGATCATAGCCCTTTTGCTTGGACACTGAGAAGCAATATGTCCAAGCCCTTGACACCTAAAGCACTTAATATCATGCGATTTAAGAGAAGATTTAGTTTTGCTTTTACCTTTAGAAGCAGCAATTGAATTCTTTGGCTTTGCATCTCTTTCGATTTTAAGGCTGAGTTGGTGTCTTTGTCTTTCCAAGTTCACTTCCAAGAGGAGTGAGAAGTTGAACCTGATTTTCTTGATTTTTGTTGTTTCTCAACCTTAATGGCCTTATATAGCAATTCCTCCATTTCCACATAGTGTTGTAAGTCTAACATATTAGAAATCTCTTGGTTTTAAACCACATATGAATTTTGACATTGTTGCATCTTGGTCTTCCTCTATGTTTTCTCTAATCATGGCCAACTCCATCTCTTTGTAATAGTCTTCTACACTTTTGGACCCTTGAACCAACCCTTGTAACTTTCTATGCAAATCTCTATAATATTAGGCTAGGTATAAATCTCTTGTGCATTACCATCTTCATTTCTTTCCATGACTAAATTGGTCTCTCACCATTCCTCCTTCTATTTATCACTAATTAGTTCCACTAAATACTAGCATAATATGTGAATTCAATAGCTGCAAGTTTCACTTTCTTCTCCTCGGAGTGGTTATGGTAGTCAAATACATGCTCATCCTTCCTTTCCCACTCCAACTAAATCATGGGATTATTCTTTCATTGAAAGGATGGAATCGTTGTCTTTATGCTGCCTAAATTGTTATCCCTTTAGGAAACGTCCTTCTTGCCTCTTCCAGAGTTGGAATCTTCATACTCTGATTTGTCTTCCTCTTCCTCCTCAAACAAATCTTCTAATGGATTTAGAAGCTAATGAGATTGTAAATCATTCAACCTGGTGTTCAACTTTGTTCATTGACAACCTTCATGAACAGTTTCATATCAATTTCGTATTGTTCTCCTTCACTACTTATGTTGGGACCCAAATTTTTTTTTATATTTTAGTAAGCATGATTTGAATAAATTTTGTAGTATTGTTAGATAAATCATTTTAATTGGAGTTAATTATTATGT
>JAOQMS010088681.1:0-20044 GCA_027563885.1 Erythroxylum longipes | reverse complement strand
TTTCTGCATTTTCTGATTCTTCTGACCAGCCTTCAATGCAATAGATTTGTCCCTTCTGGGTTTATCTTCTACATCAAACTCTACTTCATGGATTTTCAGTGAACTAAGCAATTCATCTAGCTTTAGCTTGCTTAAATCCTTGGCCTCTTGTATTGCTATTACTTTGGGTCTCCATCTTTTTAGAAGACTTATGAGGATCTTTCTGACATGATCTTGACTATTACAGATTCTCCCCAGAGCTTTAAGTCCATTAATGATTGTTTGGAATCGTCCAAATATTTGATCAATAGACTCGTCATCTTTCATCATGAATAGCTCATAATAATAAACAAGAATACCAATCTTGGATTCTTTCACTTGATTTGTGCCTTCATGTGCAATGGCTAATGTGTCCTACATTTCCTTTGTAGATTCGCATCCATAAACCTTATCATATTCACTTCTGCTTAGAGCATAACTTAAAAAGAACTTGGCCTTTGAATTTAATTAAACCTGAGCTTTCTGATCAGCTGACCATTGGTCACGAGAGATGCTTTTCCCTTCGTAGTCTGTTGGAATATATGGACCACTTTCAATGATATCCCAAAGATCAATGTGTGTGGATTCTATTAAGAGCCGTATTCTATCCTTCCAATAATGATAGTCTTCACCATTGAATGGAGGAGGTCTTATGACTGAGGAATCTTCAGCTATAAAAACATGTGATTTAGTCATGGATCTTTGTCCTCACTTTGTAACAGTGTTTCTTGGAAACTTTGCTCTGATACCAACTGAAGTAAATCACTTATTATTATAGAAATCACGTATAATATGTAAAATACACAAGAAGGGAGGTTGAATTGTGTTAAATAGTCTAAGATAGTAATCTTTAAAAAACTTCTTGATTTTCTTGAAAGATTCAGACGATTACAAAACAACACACTTATTTTGTTTGAGTAATGCAATAGTGGAAATAGTATATATTCTTATAACAATAAGAAATTAAAGAGATAAGGGTTAGAGAATATGACATCGCGATTTATACTAGTTCACCCTTAACCTTGGGCTACGTCCAGTCCTCAGAGTTTATCTGAGATTTCACTATCTCTTACAACTTTACAAGTATTATTTCTCACTTCCAGAGCCTCTTCAGGTCTCTTTCATAAAGCATTCTTTATCTGCTATCTTAGCCTCTTCAAGCTCTAACCTTCCTTTTCACTTGAAGAGATATTGTTTAAGTTTTCTAAACTCACGTTACAGGTGTTCTTGATCTCTCTTCTTCCTTCTTTTTACTCAGGATATTTTTACATTATACTCACTTGATCATAGAATTATTTCTTGTAAGTAAAGAGTTAAGAGTTGAAAGTTTTTTTTTTTGTCTGTGACTAAAATTGATATTTATAGTCTAATTCTCAAACGATCTTCTTGAGAAAACGGCTTGTAGAATCTTCAGAGATCAGTTATTAGTTGTGTCTTGTAACTAACTCCAACTAACTAACTAACTGACGTTGTAGATTATTCTTCAATTATATCATCTTGATTTGATTTGTATGCCTCATCTTATGACTTCGCTTTGTCTTATGACTTCGCTTCGCCTTATAACTTTGCTTCTTCTAGTTCGTTTACATTTTGTCTTAGTCAACTCTTAAATATCATCTTGATTTGATGATTTGTGCTACTTACATTTATCTGTGCACTTAACAAACTCATCAAAACAGTTCAGACACTTCTTTTATTATTATTATTATTTGACTTTCATCAAAATCAATAGAAGAAGTGAAGTCTTCTTGACTTAACAAATAACTCACTAGATCTGTTGGCTCGGAGATATGTAAATGAGATAGTTAGACTGCATGGGGTTCCGGTGTCTATTGTATCAGACAAGGATCCCAGATTTACTTCAAGATTCTAGAAGAGCTTACAGTCAGCTATAGGAACGAAGTTGAATTTCAGTACTGCATTTCATCCTCAAATAGATGGACAGAGTGAGAGGACAATCAAGACTGTTAAGGATATGCTCAGAGCATGTGTAATGGAGTTTTAAGGAGCATAGGATCAATATATAGCTCTGATCGAGTTTGCTTATAATAACCACTATCACAGTAGTATTGGGATGGCACCGTATGAGGCATTGTATGGCAAAAAATGTCAATCGCTGCTGTATTGGGATGAATAAGTCTTAAGAATGGTTAAAGGCCCAGAATTGATACAAGATACTGTGGACAAGATGAAATTGATCCGAAGCTGAATTAAAGCGGCTCAAGATAGACAGAAGAGTTATATAAATCAACATCGAAGGGATATGGAATACAGTGTGGGAGACAGAGTATTTCTAAGAGTGTTACCTTAGAGAGGAGTTTTGAGATTCAGTAAAAAGGGCAAGTTGAGTCCAAGGTACGTTGGTCCTTATGAAATTATTGGGAGGATAGGACCTTTGGCATATAAGTTAGCTTTACCGAATAAGATGTCTCAATTAAGTAATGTGTTTCATGTGAGTATGCTCCGAAGATACAAATCAGATCCGACACATGTATACCGGCTCAAGAGATTGAGGTTGCTAGTAACTTAAGCCATGTTAAGGAGCCAATTAAGATAGTGGGAACCCAGATCAAGCAGTTGAGGAACGAAGTCATTCCATTGGTGAAATTCCTTTGGACGAATCACTCAACTGAGGAAGCAACTTGGGAAACGGAAGACCATATGAGAAGGCAATATCCCCACTGTTCGAACAATCAAGTAAGAATTTCGAGGATGAAAATTCTTTTAAGGAGGGGAGAATTGTAACATCCCGTTACCCATATTGAGGCCAGAATAGTAAATATGAGAGATTATTAAGAAATTCGAAAATGAATTTCATGCTCATGCATTATATCATGTGCACCTACACGTGAATACTGAATTTTTTGCACATGAAAATAATTGTACATGCATTCATTGACAATTTCTGGGTATAATTTATTTATATATGTGAAAGGTGATTTTTATTGAGAATTGTGATTTTTATATGTTGAAAACTGATTTAGAGAGTGTATTTAGTGATTTAAAATTCTTGGTGAATTTTAGGAAATTTTTGGGAAATTTTTGGACTATGAAAAATACCCAGTGACAAGACAATCGATAAATAGAAGTAGAATTAAGAGCCTAATGATAATGTAAATTTTTATAAATGGCTTTGGGATTTAATGACATATGTCATTGAAATTCGGAGACAATTAGAGTAAAAATTGGGATTAAATGGACTAGTTTTTAAAAGGGGTCCAAATGGGACTATAGGAAAGTGACAAGTGGCAGTGACTAGTGTCACCACCACTTGCCACCACTCCCCCACTCACGAAACTTCACTTTTTTATTTGCAAGACCAAATTAAATGTTTTCTTTCAGTTTCTTTTCTCTCCCTCTCTTCGTGAGCTTCATCTTCTTCTCTTCTTCATGATTTTTTTGCGTCTCTAGCCTCCATACACATTGAACCTAGCCTTCTTTTCTTTCACTTGCTACTCTTGCCTTGTTTTCTTATTCATTCACACAAAAAACCCAACCTAATCACTCTTGGATGATGATGTACGTGAGTTGTCAACAAAGCTAGGGTTGGTGTTCTCTTGAAGGAATTGAAGCTAAATCAAGTAGGTAACATATTGATCTTCGTGGGTTAATGTAAATGGGACATTATGTTAAGTAATTTGAGGTTTTGTTTTGAATATGAAATTTCTTAAGTATTTTCGTGGGTGTTTGATTTATAATGAGGTTTTTGTCCAAAAAAAAGTAATTTAGTAGCTAATATTATTCATGACTTAAGGATGTGTGTGGATGAAGAGGTAATGGAGTTATGTTTTACTTTGGTGTTGTAAATGGTGCATTAAAGTGTATAAAAATGTTAAAGAATGAAGAAATGAGTTCATGCCTTGTTTTTGTATTGATGATGGGTTAGAGCTAGCATGATCATAAAAATGGTGATGGAAGAGTGATGGTTTGTTGGTAATTGATAAGTTGTTGTTGATGAGGGGATATGCCAATTTTCTATTTTAATGCTTAAAACACATGACATGGATAAACAAGATTGAATTTGAGGTTAAAGACAAGGTTAATGTGGCATCTTGAAATGAGGTAAATTAGTATGATATTTTATAAGTAAAATGAAGGTGTTAAAGAAATAGAAAGTGTGCAGAAAATTGATGATGAGAGAGTATATGAATATGTCCTGTTTTTGTGGTTAAGGTTAATGCCTTGTATAATTTGTTTTGGTGAATGTTTAAATTAGTAAGTGAGGTAAGAATAAAGAGGTTATGAACTTGAAATGATGAATTTTGACAATGAATGGTTTGATGTTTAGGAATGAGACATAGTATAGAAGGAGATTGGATTTTCATGAATGATGAGATTAAGTTTGAAATGGTAAGGTAAATGAGTAGAAGTTAATAGTTTAATGCAATCAAATTGGTATTGGAATTAGTATAGATTGATGTTGAATTGGAGGTAGGAATGAATATGAAATAATGAGGATATAAGCTAGAAAGGATAGACCAAGCAAAAGAGATGAATTAGGATGAAATTGATGAGGAGTTCTGGAATTTCGTAACTGGAGTATTTTCACTGAACATGCTTCGGTATTTTAGACATAACTTGTTTTGTAGTTATACAATTGGGATGATTTTTTATTTGGAGTGAACTAGAGACATAGAGATATAATTTTTCCAAATAAACTGAAATTTTAATTATGTCTCTAATAATTTCAAAATCTGGTTTGAAATTGAGTTTTGACTGAGGTTGTAGTATTACCGAGATAGAAATCATGTCTTATTGATATTGAATAAAATGTATTGATAGATGCCGAATTAGACAAAGGTTTCTTCACAAAAGTTGTATTTTGTTCTCTTATATTTCAAATGATATAAATTTCATAAATTTTTAATGTGAGAATTGAGATATATGAGTTGCACAATTTGATAGCATGATTATGTACAAGCCAAAGTTTCAAATGTGCTTAGTCTGTAGTATTTTGAGCATAACTCATAGAATTCTTAATTAAATTGAATGATATTGGTTTCATTAGAAACAAAGGAAGTAGGAGAACAATTTTATAGAAGAAAGTAACCTCAAATTACTTCATTTTCTTGGTCAAAAAGAAAATGGAATGTTGACCCGAAAATTGTTATAAGAAAAATCTGAATTGACCAAGGAATTATGAATTTTGATTTTTATAGTTTTATTGAGGTATAAACCATAAGTATAAATGATACTTATTTGAGTTTGGAAATATGAATGTTTACATGACCAGAATAATAGAGCGATACTCGGTATTGCCATGAACATGCATTGTGCATACTTCTTATACATACATGTGCATTAATAAACATTTATAATTGTGCCAAATTGTGATATGTGTATATTTTGTGATATGGAGGAGCAACTGGAACGTCAACATCCAGACGTTGCCAGAACTTTTAGGCATTAGCTTCGGGAACGACCTGTGAGTAACCTAGACGGTCTCACTCAATTAATTGTTTGTGTTATATTATGTTTGAATTATCTTATGAATGTGAAATTGATTATGTTGAATCCGGACAATTGATTGTCCGAGGTGTTTTATATTTGGGACTGTATTAGAAGTACTAATTTAATGTGAATATGACTAACTATTTGTTCTCAACTTCAATGTTAAATGCTGGACTAAAAGTCCGATGACAAATGTGAATAAGAAAGAGTGTGAATGTGACTAAATGAGTGTAATTATTGAATATGTATGATGCATTTCATTACGTGAATGCATGAAAGATAATGGCAGTTGTGACCGGAGCTACCAGTAAAAGAGTTTAAAGCTCAGAATGTGATAAGAGCCTTTGGCTCAGTTGTGCATGTGCCCAGTATCCATTAAGGGATATGGGACATTAATTGATACAGCTCGGTATCCACAAAGGGTTATGAGCTAGTAAAAAGGAACTTGGTCACAATAAAGTAACAAATGAAACTGAGTCACGTGCATTGCATTTATATTTGATATGTGTGTTTTACATGAATGAAATGACCATTATGATTGTTCTAAAAGTGAAAGGTGATATTTTATGAATATTCAAAGTTGTGAAAAATATGTTACGTGTATTGATGTGATGCATGAATTGAGCGAACCATCTTTGATGGTTACCTCATTAAGTTCGCAAAACTCACCAAAATTGCAACGTTGACTTTTCAGGACCAAGAGACGACTTTAGCTACTGAGAGACGCTACAAGCAGCGTAGACTTGTACTCTTGGGAAAAAAGAAGCAATGGCTCAAAGGTCGATCAGCTGGAGTTGGAAAGATTAGATAGACTTTTGTGTAATTTCCTCTTTCATGTAGCATATTTTGTAATAGGTTATGATGATGTACATGTACGGTTATTCAAAAGCTACAATGTATTACATTGGATTTATGAAATGAAAAGGGAAAAATTTTGGTTTTGAATATTGTGACTTTCTTGATGAGGCCTTATAAAGAAAAAAATGATGATGCCATATTAAGTGAATGTTGTGATTAAACGTAGCGCACCATTATCATAGGTTATGTACTGGAATGTCCTTAGGGTGTTCCGGTATGTACCCTAAGGTAACGGGGCGCTACAATTCAGACGTTAAGAGAAAAGTTTTATCAAAATCTTCATAGTTAATTGTTCAAATTAGTAAGATCTTTTCAGATGTTGTAGAATCATTTCTAACAAGGTAGGTTCATTAAAAAAGTTCCTGCAAGGCTTTTTTCCTATGATTTTATTTCCCTTTAAGAATTATGTCCTTACCAATAAAAGGAAATAACTCCGATTTGAATTTTGAAATATTGTATAGTTATCTTCAAAATCTTTAATAAAAATCCTTGAGCTAATAATTTTCCCCTATTTGATGATGACAAGCAATAATAAATATTTTTTCAAATTTCAAATAATATAAAGGATTTCAAAAAGATACCTGTAAACTTTATATGTTCTTACTTATAGTTATGAGTAGAAGTAACCTGTCTTAAGACCTCTAAAGAAAGGAGCCTATTATGCATATCACAGATTTAAACTTTACAAACTCAATTCAACAATATTTCGATAGTTAGCAAAAAATATCACAGGTATATCATCAAAAGCAAGTATATCAATAACTCTCTCTCTTTGTCATTATCAAAAAATAGGGGGGAAATAACTAGAAAGTCAAAAAAATTTGTGCAAGTATATAAAAATAAACCAAGCAAAATTAGCAACAAAATTATTTAAGAGATTCAGAAATTTTTCAAAGCAAAATCTCCATGTCAAGAATTTGATTTTTGCATTCTGGCGATCTGGCCACGCATTTGATCTTGATTGGAAAGAATTTCCTTTAATTATTGAAGCATCAGATCATTTGTGCTCTAGAGTGTAGTAGGGATTGATTTTTATGTGGTAGGACCTAAAAGGTCTGCTGCTCTTTCAGTTTTTTTTCTTTACCCACACATTGTCTTTTAGCTTATATTTGAATTGGTAGGGAATAGAAGAATGAAACTTTCTAGGTTCATACTAATCCATATTGTCAAAAGACACTCCATAATAAGCAAAAATCTTGGTTAGAAGCATCCTATACGGTAGACCACCAGTGGTATTCTTATGACTTCCTTTGTTTACCATAAATTTCAAGATCATTGTTGGAAGGTTCATCTTATTGCCCTTCAGAATATTGTACACCATATATGTATCCAAAAAACCACATCTTTCCAATAAACTACTCCTTGGAAAAATTAAAGTAGCAGATATTAATGTAAGGAATCTTGGTAGTAAGTCCAAACGTCTACACCATGGTCTCCTTTCATGGAGTTCTCAGTGTGTAAGTAGATAAAGTCCACAACTTCTCCTAGATTAGAATCAGTAATGTCCCACTTGTGACAGGGAAGGACAGTTCTTACTACGGGAATTATATTCAAAATGTTTCCCAATACTTCCTCAGTAAGCAAAATCTCACACTCATGTACCCAAAAGATGATTGCCAGCTTTCCATTAATTCTTCTTTTCTCATGTGTGTGTAAAAACATCTAAGTAAGTCATCACACACTGTTTCATCCAAATTTACATGGTCGTAGTAGGTTGAAGGTGCACGAAAACCTAAACCTAACGTGACACTATAAATAGAAAGAATGAAGCTTAGCAATAGACAATTGCCAGGTACTATTCTTTATTATTCACACACATTTGGTTGGAACAAGAAGGAAAATACAAAGATACAAACGGAGGTGGAGAACAGAGCTTCGACTGAGAGAAGAAAGAAAAGAAATAAAGGAGGAAGAGACAAAACTAGCATAGAGAGTGAGCTCAGGCCAGAGGTAGAAGGCGAGAGCCAACGCTAGAGAGGTGGAATTTGACTGGAGATCCACAACTACTTTATCATCCAAGAGGCCATTCGATTGTTCATTCCTTTTCATCTCTGCTGCTGTGTTGCGAAACATTTCTTTTGAACTCATCTGTTGAACTCCTTTATATTTTCTCCTGAACCTATTTTCTTTGTTAAAGATTGATAGTCTATTCGATATTCACTGTTTTATTGCTTTAATACTTTTGCTATTGTTGAATACGGTATTGAAGTATTTGACAATGATGAATCATGTTTATGCTATGATAGGTTGATTTCTTTTTTTTTGAGGATTAATGTATCTATTTTAATCAACTATACATAAATGAGTTACGGTTTTGTTATCTTATTAATTGTTGTGGTTTTAAAGTTGAATGGGTGTAATAGTATGACCAAACTTTGCATCATTTTGGTATTAAATGAAGGATCGAGAGAAGAATTTTAATATAAAACGAGAAACCATAGACTCTTAGGTTAAAAACTAAAAATATATTAAGTGGTAATTTGTAGTCGGGTTTCCATAATTAATTCGGATGATAACTTGTTGAATAGGGAACTTAGATTAGATCGTTATTCGAGTTGATTTAGAACCTAACTATTAATTTTAGTAAGACAAGTACTTAATAATTTTCCTTTAGTCATGCATAGGAGATTAAATTAGTGAAATTAATTATGAAGAATTTCCTACTTCGATTAATCTATTAGTTTTTGCTCCCAATTAATTATTTTTACTTTTTAGTTTAATTTATCATTTCCTTTAAAATGCTTACTCAACTAATCGGGATAAAGTATTTAGGATTGCATCTATTTTTTTTGTTCAAGAATAATTTGAGTGGACAATTTCACCTCCATGAGAGACGACCCTAGGTAATCAACCACAACTACATCTTATAATTGCGAGTAGGATATCCTAGGTATTTTTAAAACTTATTTTGGGCACAACACTTTTTCTTCTTCTTTTTCTTCACTAAAGTCGGAGACATATTATTGTTTGGCTATTGGTTCACTGTGTTCAGAAGATGAATCAAAGTCTGATTCTAGGGACAACATAGCTAAAATTTTTCTTTTTCTCTCCTCTAGAGTCTCTTGAACGAACGTTTCTGAAACTTGGGGCTTAGAGGTAATAAAACTAGGTTCAGTAGGAGGGTTTAACGATCCTACTATTGGTGACAGAGAAGAAGACTTAGAAACAAGAGTTTGTTTATAGCAGAGAGTTTCGCTATGGCTAGAAGTGGAGCTTATTAAATTAAGAGGAGCTTACGAAAGGATCAGATTAAAGGAGCCTGCTAGTATCTACAAAAAGAAGTAGTCTAGAATCTTCATATATAATTAATATCAGATAGTTTGCATAAAATCTATCTTTAGACAGACAGTGGCTTAATAAAGATATCAGCTACTTGATTTTTAGTTTTAACATGCAAAAGATCAATGGTTCTGTTTAGAACATGAACTCTAAGAAAATGATGTTTGGTTTCTATATGCTTAGTCCTTGAATGATGCATAGGATTTTTCAAGAGATTTACTGCACTTTTATTGTCATATAGTATAGGAATATGATCAAAGTTCAAATAAAAATTCTTGAGTTAATGTTTCATCTATAAGATTTGAGAGTAGCAGTTAGCAGCTTCTATATATTTCGCTTTAGTTGTTGAAAGTGTTGTGCAATTTTGTTTCTTACCAGACCAAGAAATTGGAAATCCTATAATAAATTGGTAGTAACCACTTATGCTTTTCCTATTAACTTCATCACCTGCATAATCTGCATCACAATAGCCAACTATGTCAAAAGAATCAATTTTTGGATACTATAATCCAAAGTTCGAAATTCCGCGAAGATAGCGAAAGATTCTCTTTACTACTTAAAGGTGGCGCTTTTTTAATTTTTATTGAAAGCGTGCGCAAAGACACACACTAAGCATGATATCTATTCTTAAGCTTGTGAGATATAGTAGTGATCTAATCATTCCTCTATACTTTGTCTCATCCGTAGCCTTGCCTTCTTCATCCTTATCATGTTTAGTTCTAGAATATATGGGAGAACCCATTATTTTGGCATTCTTAAAATGATATTTCTTGACGAGTTCCTTTGTGGATTTGCTTGACTAATGAAGATTCCCTTTTCTGTTTGCCTAATTTGCAATATCATAGTAGTATCGATATGGCTCCATATAAGGTGTTGTATGGAAAGAATTGTCGTTCGCCTTTATATTAGGATGAAGAGGGTCTAAGGATTGTTGAAAGCATAGAACTGATTCCGAACACTGTTGAGAAATCGAATTAAAGCAGCACAAGATAGACAGAAGAGTTATGTGAATCAACACAGAAGAGATATGGAGTATCAGGTAAAAGATAGAGTATTACCTTGGTGAGGTGTGCTAAGATTTGGTAAAAACGGTAAGTTAAGCCCGAGGTACCTTGGTCCATACGAGATAATCGAAAGAATTAGACCATTGGCTTATAAGTTAGCCTTACCTTCTGAAATGGCACAGATACATAATTTGTTTCATGTGAGTATGCTTAGGAGATAACGATCAGATCTAACTCATATGATACCGACTTAGCAGATTGAAGTTTCTAGTAATTTGAGTTATGTTGAAGAACCAGTTAAGATAATTAGCTATCAGAATAAGCAATTGAGAAATCGAGTGATCCCAATGGTGTCCTTTGGAGAAATCATTTAAATGAAGAAGCTACATGGGAAATGGAAGAGAACATGAGGAGACAATACCCCTACCTATTTGATCATTCAGGTAAGAATTTCGAGGACGAAAGTTCTTAACGGAGGGGGGAGAGGGGAGAATTGTAGTATCTTATTTTCTGGTATTTTCTGGTATATGCTTAGGAATCAACCCTAGATTAAATATTGCATATACATGCATAACATTAGCATTCATAGACGAATTGATATTTGTACACATTATAAGTAAGCATATGCACTCATTTTACATGTCTCAGGGTATGAAAAATGTTAAGTTCACATGATGTGAATTGTGATTTGGTATATGTTGAATTTTGGTATGTTTTGATTTCAATTAGTAAATTGGAATTAAATGTTATGGATCAGGAAATTGATGAATTAAAATGTACTTTTGGACTAAGAAAAATTCCAAGAGGTAGGATAAATTGATACATGAAAAATTAAGGTGATTATGCCTAAAGTTGAGTGATATTTGGCATAGTTAAATGTGTGATAAATGGACTAGTAATTAAATGACAATTAGATCAATTAGAATATGAAAAGTGGACCAATCTTGGAGTAACATGTGGACCGATTAGTAGGAGACAAATGGAAGCATTATGAGTGGATTAGTGGCAGCTTAATTGTTGAACAAATGGCATTACATGCTTTAAGACATATGGCTTTGTAATTTGACGACACCTAGCTAACATGTTAAAGAGGTAAGATGAGTTTCTGCAGCTGCCTTCATTATCCTTTACCACCGAAAACTTGCATGAGGTTTTTCTTTGTAACTTATCATACCCCTAGCTAAGCTATTGGACGAAAATCACATATTAACCTTTCACAAATTCAAGGAATTAGCTAAAAGTGGTCTTTATATTGCTATCCAAAAACAATATGTTTTCACTTAGAGTATGATTGATCTTGCATGATTGGAGACTTGGTTTAATCTAAAGTTTTATGTTCAATTAGAAGTCTAATAGGTAAGTAACAATCTGAGCTTTAATACATGTTAAATGGTATAATAATGATGCTTGAATTGGAATGAATTGCATGTAAGGTTGATGATGAAGTGTGCTAGAATATGTTAGATGGAGTGTTTCCATTGAGCAAGAATCTGTATTTTAGCCATATCTTGATGTTTATATATTGAAATGAGATTATTTTTAATTTATATTAAACTAGAGACATGTGGCTACAACTTGCATAAAGGAATTGAATTTGAATTCTGTCTCTAAAGGGTTTTGAAATTTCGCTTGAATTTGAGAAACTGTTGTTGTCATTGTTCCAAAACAGTTTGTAGTATTTTGGGTATAACACTAGGAATAATGGACCCAATTGTATGAACTTTAGTTTACTAGAAACTTAAGACATAGAGAAAATTTGTTTTAGAAGAAAATATTGCCTAAAATCCTCAATTTCTACGTTCAAATGGCCATACAAAACTTACCCGAAATTTGTCCTGAGAAAAACTTGAAAATTATAGGAAAATGGGAGATTAGCTTCTATCACAAACATGGGGAGGTACCCCAACGATCGTGGGAAGTGGTTTTTCATGTAAAATGATGATTTGTGCAATGTTTGAACCAATTAAGGATGAGGAACTTACCTATGATGCATTTGGACTTCATTGAGACTTGAAATGAACCTAGATTGATGCTTGATAAGTTGATTAAAGTATTGGATAGGTTAAAGATATTAATTGATGCTATACATTAAGGAAAGGAATGTTTTGTAATAATGTATCTAGGTTTGGAATGAAGAATTGTTAAAGGAATGAAATGTTCATATGAAAGCAAATGTATTCCAAAGGTTATGAATATTGTATTATGAATGAATGAATGAGAATTGAGAATTATGTGAATACTTGTAATGCTAGAAACGAGTTAGAAAATGTATGGTTATTGAATCGAACATGATTAAGTGTACTTAATGTATTAACCTAAATGTAGACAAGACATATTCTATTATAAAGTTTGAATGATTATGAATTGTGATTAAGGAAACATACCCGGGAAAGTCATTGAGCATGCATTGCATATGACACATATATATGTGCATAATTGAATATGTATTTGATTGATCAAGTTAGTAATGTGTACAATTTTGGTATATGTATTTAGATGCTCAATACGTACGCCATCATTTTGACATTGTTGGATCATCTAGGCAATAGCAGGTACGGGAGCATACTGTGAGTCAACCTATATGATCTTCCTAGGATTGATTTATTGGGTTTAACTTCCAATTATTGAACTGTTTATGATCTGTATGTGAATTTCAGACTTAATGGTCCGAGGAGTTTAATATTCAGGAATGTATTAGAAGTGTTCTATATGCATATGAATTCTGAATGATTCTGAATACTCAACAAAAGTTGAATGTCGGACTAAGGTCCGACGAATATGAGGTTCTATCTATGCATTATAAGTGAATGCTATTCATGGCGTATTATATGATTTGATCTCTTACATTAAATGCATATTTAGATAAAGGAATTGTGACCGGAGTAGCCAGTTTGAAAGAGCTATAAGCTCATAATTTGGTTATTTGCACGTGGAGCTTTGCTCTATGATTTCTGTATCTGACTGAGCCCGTAATAGGACAGTATCTGTATCTATATCTGTATCTGAAAGGCACTCAGTTACAACAAATAATAACAAATTTGGATCCTCATAAGCATCTGTTTTTGTATATTTATGATTATAAAATATATGATAATGAAACCTTTTATGAATTTGTGATGATAAAGTGATATACCATGATAATGTGATTGATTGGTTAGTTATGTGATATTTTTGTATTTGACTTGAATGAGATCATCAATAATGGTTTACTCACTGAGTTAGCAAAACTCACCAAAAATTACAACGCAGCTTTTCAGGTATGAGATAGAAGACCTAGTTCCTAAGATTCTCTAGAGGAACATTTTGGATTAAGATATGGCTCAAAGATCTATCAGCTGACATCAAAGGAGTTATATAATGTATTATGTAGTTTCCTTGACGTGTAGAACTTTTGTATAAAGGATTGTAAACTTTCTCATATTTAGTAATGTAAATATTGGTTTTAATGACTATAATGTAAACTTTTGTGAATGAATAAAATGAAGAGTTAAGGTTTCACATATTGTGTATTTCTTATGATGCCATTTAAGAGATTATGTTTGCTCTAACATACCATTGTCATAGGATATATACTTAAATGTCCTTTGGATGTTCGGGTATATAGTCTATGATAATGGGATGTTACAGATACAGAGGGAAACATCCAAATTATTACCAGGAGGAGATGCATGAAGGAGGAGAAAAACTTGTACAGCCTCCATTAATTTTTATTCTGGTGTAGAATACTAAAGGGATCAATAGCATAAATAAACGGCATATAGTAGCTAATTATATTAGAGAGCTCCAACCTTTTTTGATTAGTATACTAGAAAATATAATTAAAGAAAACAATTACAAAAAGCTAAGTTTCTTAAAGATAAATTGGAAGCTTTTCAATAACCACAACTTCTATAATAATGATAGAATTCTTGTGGCTATTAATAGCAATGAAGCAGATGCTTCTCTTATCCTACTGGAAAAATAAATAATACATCCGCCATTAGGATCATTTTATCCTTGGAAGCCCTTATAAAAAGAATGTTAAAATTCTAAAGACCAAAATTAAATGTTGGGGAGCACAATAGTTATGAAACGATTGCATTTAAGTTTCTTAGGCTAATAAAATTGTCAATTAGGGCAGAAGCTAGAGGTTATCAGGAAGCAACTGATTAATGAACAAAAGAATAAAGTGGATTCTATAAAAATGGATCAAAGGTATGCCTTTGAAAAGCTTAATTAGTGTTAGAAGGATTTAGAAAATGATCCCTAAATAGTTCCTTAAAGTAATGGAAAGAATAGAGCTGAAGAAGTATTTGAATGCAGCTGATAAATACAGCTCTCAACTCAAGAAGAAATCTAGAATATAGTGTCTTATAGATGGAGATAGGAACTTAAAATTCTTCTTCTATTGTATCTAAGGTATAACAAACATAAATAGAATTATCTCTCTTAAAGAGGAAAGTAGTAAATGATCAGCAACTTATTAAGTGATTAATTCATTAAAATTTAAAAACTTGTTAGGAACAAGAAGAAGAGTAGAAAACATCTCTCTTGACATTCCCAATGTCTAGGAAAGTTCAATGCAATCACATCTTCATAATGATTTTATTAAAGAAGAAACTCTAGACGAAATAAAAGCCATTCTATTCTCATTCCACCTTAAAAAAACTTGGTCCTAATGGTTTTAATGTCAAATTCTTTAAATACTTACGAAACACCATTGGACTAAAGATCATTGATACAATGTTGGAATATTTTCATATAAGGAAGATACTTACTAAGCTAACCTAGACTTATCTTTTCTTGATTCTAAAGCTCTATAATCCTCCATCATTGATTGAACATAGGCTAATATCTTGTTACAATGTTTATAATGTGATTTCAAAGATTTTGACCAATAAACTAAGTAAAACCCTTGGAAATGTTATTAATGTAGGACATGGATATTACATAAAGGGTAAATCCATTAGTGACAACATCCATATAGCTTAAGTTTTAGACGATATAAATCCAACATTTCTTATAAGAACTATTCCCTACAAGTTGATTTCAATAAGGTTTTTGATTTTGTGAGCTGGGACATCATCAAGTCTTCACTAACAGCTTTAGGATATCTAAGTAAGTTTTGAATTAGATTATAACCTATATAACCTTAGTGTCTTATGTTGTTGTAGTGAATAGATAGGCTAGTAAAAATTTGAAAACTACAAATTGAGTTAGGTAGTGTGACCCTACCTATTTGCAATCTTTAGAAAGGTGCTCTTAAGGATCATAACATTTCAAATTAGCATAAACCCCTCCTTTAGGTACCATTATTGATGTGGTAAACTTAAGCTCTCAAAACTCCTATTTGTTGATGATAGTTTTATGATATATGGAGCTAATCAAACTTGTATTACAACCTTATTGGATTTGTAAATACTTTTAGAAACTTTGTTGGCCTTAGTTTTAATATAAACAAGAGCTCTTACAGTTTCTCAGTTGAATGCCTCCAAGCTCAATTACTAAGTCGATGGGATTGAGAATCGCAAAGCCTCCTTTTAAAGTACGTTTAGTACAACATCATAAGGAGATTGTAGACTTGGTTCAACAAAGCCTTATTATAAGGATGTGGGATTTAACTACCCATTTCTATTCTCTCCAACTTATACATATATTAAATCTCACATATAGCTATCCTTAAAGGAGATATGAAGGGTATTGATAAGCTTATCAATAATTTCATATGGAATGGGCATACCTCATCAAAAAGAAATATATGCATCAACTGTTCCTTAATAGTCCAACGTAAGAAACTAGGAAAACTAACTATTACTCCTAAAAAGAAAATGAGTAAGGTACTACCAATAAAAAGACCATGAAACTATGTATGGATAAAGAAAACGAATGGCTGCATTGTATTCATAACTACTATTCAAAAAGAAAAAGTATTTTGGAAATCTCAACAAGGGTAGCATATTCCACATTTTTCCAGCAAATTTTACACTTGAGAGACTTAATCCAACCAACCATTCTACACCAAATTGGAAATGGCATGTCAACAATCCTATGGTATTAATAATTGGGATCCTATAGTTCAATACCATAAAGCTAGAGAAGCTAGTAGTCTTAGACCATTAATTCCTTACAATTCCAATTAAAACTCTAGTACGAAATAACACATGGTCTTGTCCTTATTCCTTAAGAGGAAGTAACTTTATCTTTGTTAATTGTCCTTTTTACCTCCCTAATCAAACAAGGGATGAAATCATTTTTGGGAAAGCTAATAAGTGTGATGAATTCTCCACTGCCTAATGCAAAACAATCTTTTTAGAACTTATTAATCCTTTTCCTTGATACAAGTTGATATGGGATTCACATATTGTTAGGTCCACTCATTCATATTATGGCTAGCAGCTTGGGGGAAAGCTAAGAATAAAGGATAAACTGAAGTTCCACTTAAATGATAATAGTTATGTATAATTCTAAGGGGAGTAGAAAAATCTAAACCATTTCTTCTTTGATTGTTTACTCACCAATAAAATTTGGAATTTCATCCTTAGAATTTTTTATAAAACAAACTTCAGTTATTGAATAGATGAATATACTTAACTAGGTCACTAAACTTAAGGTGAAATGCAAAGGAGATTTTAAGCTCTTTAAGATGGATTTTGGCTTAAAGGTGCATTTTAATGGGAAACAAAGAAATGAAAAACTATTTTGTAGCAGTTCTAATAAAGTTAAGGAGATTATCATAAGAATTTTACTTAAGATTAAAGGCTATTAATTTTTTAATAAAACTAAACCTTTCCTTGTAGTAAAAACCTTGTTTAGCCTGCTTTATTATTAGTTTATGTTTTATAACACCATTGAACCGTTAGAGAGCTAGCATCGTTTAGTCATTTATATCCATAATTTTGTTTTAATACAACTCTTCTAAACTTCAAAACCAAAAACAAAGAGAATAGTAGGCATATGAATTGTGATTTCTTGCTTCAGAGAGCACCTATAACTAATTCAAAATTAAATTATGGATGCATTCCTATAAATGGTGCCTCATATAGATGTTTGGTGTGTTGTGTGATTCAAACCTAATTTTGTATGATTGAAGCCCATAAAAAGGGAAATTATACATATATATAATGTTCTAGTCAGCTATAACCCACAAGAATCAGATGTGTATCATTCAATTACTTGAGTTGAAGTAGATATAGCTATAATAGGTTGGGTATCATTACATTTCATAAGGAAAATTATTTATTCCTAGATATGAATAGGCATCAGGCTTATGTGTTAGTCAACACTAAATTGTTGCATTTGGTTTATTTATTCTGAAACATTACATTTGCATAACTTGTTTCCTTAACTTGTACTCTAGATTTTTTTAAAGTATAAGCACATATATAGATATCTACTTCATATATAATAAAATGGGTTTAAATTTATATTTATGTTATTATATTTTTCCTAATTATTACGTACTACCTATTTTTTTTTAGGAATTAGATTACACGATAGAAGCATAGGAACATAGGCTTTTTTTTAGCATGATTTTATAGAGATATTACCATTTAGATTTATTTATTTCCTTTTATTTTTAACATTATTAGATTGTAAGTCTTAGCCTTATGGTAAGGCATGAGAGGTTAAGCCTTATCATTAGGTGGCAGTCTATTGAGGCCTAATTTAGTTCAAGCATTTGGTATTAAAAGTCCTCATATGAGCTAAGTGAGGAAATTTGTAACAAAATACTAATAGTTATTGATCAAGTGAGGTCCTAACATGCGGTTTTGATGATAATAAACTATATTTCTATTAATCAAATTATTTTTGGTGATATTAGTAATTCATTTTTAATGAAATTAAGAAGTATATCAAGTTAATGGAAGATAAAATAAGTAAAGGCGTCAATTAAATGAGAAAATAATTAAAGAATGTACAAAATGAGCAAAGTGGAGCATACATTTAATTTAAGGGACGTTCATGGCAATTCAAGTCAGGTGGAATTATTATATTATTTCTTCTAGTTTAGTCATTTCAACCTCTGACCTTCTAGCTTAATCATAAATTTAGAGGGAGAGCCTTGGAGCAACTAGTAAAAGTTACTCCTTTGTGACCAAAAGGTAATAGGTTTGATTCACGGAAAAAAAGTCTTTGTAAAAAATACAAGGGGAAGGATGCGTACATCAATGACCCTTCCCAGACCCTTGCAAACCGGGGAACCTTGTGCACTGGGTACGTTGACTGTTAAGGAGGGGGTCAAATATGGCATAATTATTGTATTGTATGCATAATTCATAAGTAATTTCATAATTAATTTGGTTTAATTTTAAAAAATAATCTTGATAAGTCAAACATTTTACAGAACTTTTGAAATAGTTTTAGATCAAATTTTGTCAAAAAAAGTAGATTTTGTTGTTTGAAAAAATTTTCTATGTTTTGGAAAACAATTTTTAGGAGGTTTAGTCAACTTATACTGAAGTTAAATATATCTATCTTAGGGTTTTGAAATCACTTGTTTGTTATATGCATATATGGTTTGACTAATTTATCATATTTATTGAACATGATTGTTAAAAGAAAAATATTTTTTATATCACGAATTCATGTACAAACATTGGTTGATAGGTTATTAATAAATGTCACTGTCATGACTAGTTTGATTCTCTAATAAGTATATTTGGTTATTTTAGTATAGATATACCACATATTAGTTATGAGAGGATCATTAGCATTAAAAGAAGTCCTAGGAAGCTTTTCACAAAATTTCATCACATTCATGTGGTGTGAGCATGATATGAGTCCTTAGTACATGTTTAGTTGTATCTAAGTGATTGAGATAATAATTGTGAGAGATTTTGATTTTTTAGTTTTCCTTTTCACCTTAGGAAAAGAAGATGTTGTATAGAGGGTTCCTTTTCACATATTGACAAAAGAGAAATAGTGGATTTTTTAAGTCAAACTTAGGGAGTAGAAAAATGCTAACGATTGTTTGATAAAATAATTAAAAGTTGGTGTTATATGTTTCTATTATGTTATTGCTTACATCAGAAAATAAATCCTTAGTCTATAAAACTGTGTAGAGTAGACTTGGAAAAAGAGCCTGAATATGGTCTGAGCAGATATAAATCAATAGCCTAAGTTGACTAGGATATGAAATGTTGTCATTTTGCTTATATAACAAGATGATACCATTTCACTATATAGTGAATCAAAACGAAGTCTTCAAATGATGTCATTTTATTTAAAACAATTTAGGATTGACCCAACTAGAGCAACTTTATGTTTTTCAAGACTAAATAAGCCCTCGCTCAGTTTGCTAGCACTAGGGTCAATCAAGTTCGAGGTTAATTTAAATTTGAAATATTTAGGCTAGGTTAAGGCCATATGTAGTATAAATGTCGGCCCCCTGAAAATTTTTCCATTAACTTAAGCATGATAGCTTATGGAAATAATGCATGAGAAGAAATTGAGGG
>JAOQMS010088628.1:0-20057 GCA_027563885.1 Erythroxylum longipes | reverse complement strand
TATCATTTCAAAAATCAATATCCTTTCAAAAGATCATTTTCATCATTCATTTCATAAACCAATGACACAATTCATATGCAAACATGTGGCACATTATCAAAGCATTCAAATAGCCTCAACGGCACATTTATAACACATTTTAAAACATTTTAAAACTTTTTTAGTTTTGAAGAAACATTAGGGGATTATTACTGAATTATAAAAGTGTAACCCACCTTGAAATCCTTACTTAATCCTTGCTCAAATATGCCTCTCTTCTTGCTCCTCTGGCCTCTCCTCTTGATTTCTTTCAATATTGACAATTTTCCAATTCAATAGGAATCCAAATTGAGAACCTAAAAATCACATTCATTAAAATTGATTCTAGAATACTTAAATCCATACATTTCTTAAGCTCTATGAACCAAAACCCTTCCAATAATCCAAAAGTTTAAAATGGGCTTACCTTGAATCTTCACCCAACAAAGAGATATTTGGCTCAAAAGAAAGCTCTTCCCTTCCTCTTTCTTTTTCCCTTCTTGAGTAACCTCAAACTCTCTCTTTAAGACTAAGAAAAGATGTAACCTAGCCCAAAACTCTATTCTTTCTCAACTTCACCGAAACCTCTCTTCTTTCTTTCTCTCTTTTATGGTTTTTCTCTCCTTTCCTTCATTCACTTTTTTGGTCTTCTAATTTACAAGACAACATTTTCCTCTTCCCATTCTACCCTTAATGAGTGAGAAAAGTCCACTTTGCCCTTCCTTTAATACCTTAGTGCTTTTAACCTTAAGTAAACCACCCAAAATACCCCTTTATGAATTTTTACTATCTTTAATTCAACTAATCAAAGAAATAAATTCTAATAAAATAGAAATAAATAAATAAAAATAAATAAATAAAAATTTAACTCCCAAAAATTTACTTATCCAAGCCTCATAATTATCTAAAACATGCTTAACTAAAAAAAAACATTTGGGGGCCAACAAGAACAATCCAATAAGTATGAAGACACAAAGTTTTTATTCCCATTGACACCTTTAATGAGGATGATGAATCTTCTGATATTTCCATTTTGGGAGATGACATCACGTCTCAAGCTTGCCCCTAAGCCTATTTCTCATCGTTATGTGCAAATCCAATTACTTGTCCAAGATAAGTATGATCAGCTTGTTAAAGCTATTGGGTATATAGATACTAGATCTAGCAAAACCATTATGAAGCCCAGCATTTTACCTCCTGATGTATGGAGTTGCAATGATGAGTATTTCACTGCTACTGAAAGAAATACTTTCAAGATCGGGTTTATGACTAAAAGGAAATTAGGGATTCGTTTCTTACTGACTGTGTGGTATGGACCAAGGTTCTTAGCAGTAATTTACTTAGCTTGGATATTCTTATTGGAATGGATGTCTATTGTCAGGCATCTCCACTACAAATTCTACCTAGGGGAATTAGATGTGCCAACTTCAGTTCTTACACTGACATCAGGAAAGTATTTGAGCTTCCTCATGTACCTCCACCGTATGAAGCCTTGAGAGATCAATTATTAGACTACTGTCCTGAGTCTCATACAAATTTCTCTCGTTCTAATGCTCTATGGAAAAATGCTAATGTCTTCATTAGTCTTCCTTTCAAGAAGAATGAAGATATCAATCCTACCAAGGCTACTCATCCAGGGATGAACCATGATGATCTGAAACTAACACAGGAAGAATGTGCTATCCTTCTTCAGCAAGGACTCATTGAGCCCACTAAATCTGATGGGGCTTGTCAAGCTTTTTGTGTCAACAAAAGGTCTTAACAGAAAAGAAGAAAAAAGTTGTTAGTAATTGACTATAAACCTCTAAATGCTTTCCTACAAGATGATAAATTCCCATTACCGAAGATTAGTACGCATGTACTATCTTTAAAGGAAGATACTATCTTCTCCAAGTTTGATCTCAAAGTAGGATTTTGACAACTTGGAATTGACCCTCAATATAGGTACAAAACAACCATTTGTATTTCGAACGTCCAATACCAATGGACTGTTATGCCGTTTCGACTCAAGGTTGCCCCTTCACTATTTCAACAGGCCATGATAAAGATCTTTGAGCCTATTCTCCACAGTGCTTTGATCTACATTAATGACATCTTGTTATACTCTAAGACCTATGAAGAACATCAGGCTTTATGCCAAACCTTCATGGATCTCATGAAGCAATATCAAATTATGCCCTCAACAAAGAAGAGACATAGTGGAACAACCCAAATAAAGGTTTTGGGTATGCATTTCCACAATGGATTGTATCAGCCTGGATCACATATTACTAGTGAACTACAGCACTTTTCTAATGATAATCTCACAATCAAACAGATACAACAATTCCTTGGAGTTGTTAATTATATATAAGATTTCATCCCTCACGTGGTTGATTACATTGTCCCTGTCAAAGCTACTACAGAAGAATCTACCATCATGGGGAAAAAAACAAACTAAAGCCATTCAACATTTAAAGCAAGCCTGTCAACATCCACCAGCCTTGAAGATTCCTAACAAAGGTCAGCGCATTCTACAACATTAGAATGCTACTCTCACTAAAAGGATTTCACGCTATAAATTCACCATTTCCTTTACCAAAGGTAACATCCTAGTTGATTTCCTATCTCTTCCTCTCAGTTTGATCACTACCTTGAACCATATCCTCTCCTCCTTTCCATGGTTGACGTGCCTGCTACTGCCAAAACAAAGAAATCCTTTCCTCCAATTGCTAGTGCACTCACTACTATGACAGATTTGCATCTCTTTCTCTATTGAGCCTGTTTTATTACCTATACCTCTTTCTTCAGCTAGACCAACACACCTTGCAGCCCCTCTTTGTTTAACCTCAGAGCACCATACCTTGATGTGTTCTTCCTTAATGGTCTACTCTTTGAAAAAGCATCATGGTATCTCTGGGCACTCGAGATAATGAAAATTCCCTGTTATAGACTTTCCTTGAGTGGTATAACCATTGGAACAATGGAGAAAACAACTTTCCATAGTCATTGAACAACATCAATTATGGGAAGCGCCTTTAAAGAAACAATCTGCACAATTTTTCTTTATTCTCCATCGTTTATATCTCACAGCACGTACTGGAGCAATCTATTCTGACAACAAAGTCTTTTTCCATCACATGTCACTTTACTGGCCACAGTATAAGGAAAATGTCCTTAACTCTCTTCAAAGTTTTCTTAAGGAAATCAACTGTTTTCCTCAGCATACACTTGTCATCTCTACTTCTCTTGGACCTTACCCAGGAGAATTTATTCCTGGTGAACATGAAGTGCCAAAAGTAGGCATACTAGGCCCAAACAACCCAATATGTTATGAATATGATGATATGACACAAGTCCAAAAAACCTTTGATATTGTAGGACCTTCACAACCTCTGGCCTCCTTCCAAGATGCACAAGATCCCAATGATGATATTTTTATCCCTAATGAAGAAGAGCTTAACCAATTTCTACAAAGACTATATACAGATGATGCTAGCTCCAACAAAAGATAAAGAACCTACAAAGCTCATTATGACACTGATAGGTCAAGTGATGAAGCCTCTCTGTCCAATCTCCAGTCGTGACAGGAACCGATTTGACATAAGTAACGAATTCCACTCCTCACTGTAGGACCCTTATATTAGTTGTTTTTATAATTATATGTCTTTTCTAAAGTATCATTATGTTTGTAAAAGAATCTTTAGGGACTACATTATCTTTTCACCCTCTTTAAAGATTCTTTCTTATCCATTAGGAATATTTGGGACCCTATGTTTCCCACATTTTACTATTTGCTTTTTTAAAGTTATGTGAATGATTGTATCTAGGGATTCTTTTCCCTAAAGTTGTTTTTCCTATTCCCTTGTTTAGTTTATAAAAGCAAGGCTTCTTTATCGTTGTAATAACACCTTGTTGGAGACCTTGTTTGAGAGCTTGATCAATGAAAAATATATTGTTTTTCATTATGTGGCTTCTCTCTATGTTCTCCCTCTCTTGAAAGCTTGATTCTTGAATAATGTATTCATGGTAATACAAAAAGACAAGTATGCTTTACACTTGCCTCTTTATAAGGATCCTGTGTATCGGAAAGTCTTAAACTATAGATCCTATTTAAGGTCATTAAAATGGGGAGAGATTGGAGGTGTAAGATTCCTAAAAGGCAAGCCTTGAGATTTTGTACCCGCGGAGAGAAAGGACTTATGTATCTCGGCCAGCAGACCTAGAATTTACACTCCAATCTTGCTTTGTTTTCCCTGATCTTCGATGGATGATCTGTTCTTAAGCACTAAATCTTGTATTCCTAGAGCCCTCTGACCAGGGGTTGCCTCGTTAGTAAAATTTTTCTTTAAATTATTTCTTCTCTAGATATATTCCTCAGAGCCAACAATGTGCTCAAAATGAGCCCTTATGTAGGTAAGTTATCATTTTTTTTCCTTAATTGAGATCATTGGTCATCTGGGTTTCGTGGTTTTCATCATTGGTTATCTAGGTTTCCAGTAATGAGGTTCAATTATTCTTACCATATGACATGCCAACACTTTAAGCCATCGAGGTGGGTATCTTAGTTAGGTGCTTTTGCATACCATTTGTTTCAATTCCCGTTGGCAAAATTAATAAGAGAGGGACCTTATTCTGCCTTATTTCCATAAGCTAGTTGAATTAGTGTGGATTCTAGTTTATGTTATTTCCTTTTGTTTGTTTTTGGAAACGTGTGATTCTTTATTATGAATTTGTGCCTCTGGTTTTGTCAAATCTCTCATACAATGTTTGTTCGAAAATTTAAGCTCCTATACTTTTCTATCTTGTCTGATAAATTATCTTCCATATCGTGAATTTGTTTATCTATACTGTGATAATTTCCAATCATTGTCAAATATAACATCTATTTGTAAGACTTGATATATTTTCAAATGACTAGATGACCAATGTAATGACTACATCTACTCAAAAACTTTAAATTATATATATATGGTTTAGATTAGGTACATATCCCTTTAGATCCTTGCATTCATCTCATGATCCAATTCAAATAAAAGCAGTTTTTGTGTTAAGTATAGTTTCTTCTGTGTGGTTATGTTTAAACAAATTATAGTCAACACATTGGTTCTAGGTTCTAAGGAATCATATACTTCTATATATATAGATCTATTGGTCTATTGTAACGGTGATGTTGCTTCTTGGTGCTTCGGCAGTCGTGAATGCACGTACTAGAGTCAAATGCTATGTTGCTAGCTTTCTGATACCACTTAAAGTGATAGTTTATACTCTGGCTAGTTTTCTAAAATCATTATTGTTAGCAAGTTATATACATTATGCTATAGGTAATTGTATTTGTCATTTGAATCTTTTTCTTGTGGAAGTTAATGATGTTACTGATATTTTTTGACTAACATACTTTTGCTTATCTGTATAACCAATTTATATTTTAGTATATACAGTGTTAGTTATCTTATAAAGGATAATCTTGTGGTCCTATTAGTAAAAATTACAAAGAATCTAACCTAACAATGTTGATTTTAGGATTATAAATGTTATTGGCAACTTAGGCATATTTTTTGTTGACAATGTAAGCTTAGCATAATGCATCTCCTTATTGTTATTAATAAGTAACTACATTCCTTTTCTCTTATTCATGCAACCCTTTTTTTGTTTCTTTTTCTTTGACATTGAATTGTTTGGGGATATTGGGTGAGTGATATAGCTACATGGCCATCATCAACCTATAAGCGCTACTTATTAGGTGGGCTTGTGTGGTTTGCTGTGCAATTCTCACTGGTAATAGCTTTGGTTCTAGGATCACTTGCCCTTGATTTACCAATAATAGAGACTGAGGCAAGTCATGGACTCGTTCCTCCTGCCACTTTTATAGCCTTGATAGGGAAGGGAGGATCAATTCTTTTGTTGACTAAGCTTTTTATGTAAGCTTTTTTTTTTATGACAAGCCATCTATAGATTTATCTTTTAAATTCTATCTAATTTAAGAAGTATGGAGTTAATAATTTAATAATGTTTAATACTTTGTCTCTATATTTCTTAGTTCCTTAGATAATTCTGCAATCTTTTCGTACTCTTAATTGTTACTCATATGGTTCTAACATCTGAAGTTGAGTGACAAAATTGTTCCATCCATAAAAAATGTAATCTTCATTTATATAAGGATATATAAAATGTTAGGATGATCTAAATTTTTAACTCTTCAGAACTCCAGTTTAAAGTACCATCTTTACCTATCCATACAATAACATTTAACTTTCAACATCTACTTATACTTGGATGTCTGTTTAATGATCAAGCCTATGACATCTGTTGGATCATTTGAGTTGATTACATTATCATCACAATGCACTTATGATTTCATTTACATAAATCCAAATGCTAGTGGTAAGAAAATCCTCAGCTTCTCATTTAAATATTCTCGTGAGTTGGTGATAATTGTTTATGTAATTTTGAAAAAATGAAGGTCGTCATGAAGAGTTACGATGTTTATCCTAAAGATGCAAATGTAGCTCTATATGGAGTGGATGATATGACAAAATTGGCTTATTTGCATGAACCAGGAGTCCTCCATACATATTGGTTTTATTTAGCATTTAGATTAATTCATCTATATTCCATATGAAATGGTGGAAGATAATGTATGTGAATATTTTTGCTAGTTATTTTTTACTTTTATATTTGAATATGTTAAAGGTTGAATTATACAAGTCCTTATGGACTATACAACATATATCAATGCAGTTTTTTGATTGTTTACATTTGATAGTGCATACGCAATTAAGACATGCAATAATGTGTATATAGATGTCGCCTATTTAATGATAAGAGTTTGCTTTTACATTAACATATTATTGGTAATAAACGAAACAAATTTTTTTCTTTTATTATTGAAAATTGTTGCCTAAAAAATCCAAATCATTGCCTTGTAAAGATTGAAACTGTTGTTACATCCATTCAAAATTGTTACTATAGTTTGAGACTGTTTTGTTACCTTAGTCAAACTCTTAAGCAACATTATTCATTTCGTTTCCTAAAAAGATTATTGTTGCTTACATCTATATAGTAACGTCACTTTATTTAACAGTATGAATTTTGTTGCCTTAATGAAAAGGCAACAATAAGTGTACTTATAATTACACTTTTTTTCTGTTGCCTAAAACTTTTTTTGCCATAGTGAGTTCATGTATTAATGTGTTAAAAATATAATTTGAACTAATTTTAATAATATTTATCTGTATTTAATTGTTGATACATTTAACCACACTTAGTGATTAATGTTTTAAAATGCTTAAGAGACTCACCTTAGTTCATATTTGATCTTAGGTACAATTTGGAAGCATAATAGCTAAAGTGAGCCACAAGCATACTCGTTAAGCCATCTTCTTAAGATTCACATTGAATTGGCTTCATGGAGCAAAAAGAAGAAAGGTTAGAATGAATAAGAAGCAAGAAAATACCAAAAGAAATGGAAAAATACAAGTGTCATGGCTGTGGAGGTGTCTTATTGCCATGACAAAATTTTCATGGCCGTGAGACTAGTGTCATGCACATGAAAAAATTGTTAGAGGCATGAAACTATTGTTAAGGGCATGATAGCCTATGTCATGCCCATAACCTATGAAATTGCCACCTATCCCTCCTGTGACCTAGTTTTTTACTATAAAAGCATTAAGTTGTGACGACGGACATTATTCTTGAAAACATATGCGATTTTCTTTATTTTCTCTTCGGTTTTTTGCATATCAGAGGCTATTCATGGGTCTTTCTTAGAGATTGATGGGGAAGATGGAGGGCTAACCTTTTCAATGTTGGTTCAGAGGTGAAGTCAATAGTGAGAAGCACATTTGAGCATATCATCATTTTGTATCGTTTTCTTTCCCTTTTTTCAGATTATTTACGTTATCTTTTATGTATTGATTGGATATTGTATGAGAATGATTTTAATACTCTATTGAATTGTTTTTCATGAAAACCCATTGTTAGAACATGAATGCGATACGTAATAGTCGTGTTGGAAGTCGTATGTGGCAACTAACGGTAATAAATCATTGAGGATAATGTAGCATCAGTTAAATAATCCAAGCTTCTGTGATTATTGCTTAGATTGATCCATTTTTCTCACTTGTACTATGGCTATAAGGATAAACTTAGAGAGCTTGTTCTAGGTTTCCTGATAGTTAGGATTAATTAACGAGCTCTTATTGATTAACTACAACTTAAGGAAAAATCATGATTAACAGAGCTTATTGTTAATTCATGATCAATAGTCTAAAGAGAGGTAGGAAGATGATTATGCAATGACATGTGTGAAATTGTGAGTAGGCTGAGATGAAACCAAAGAATCGGATTTCAAACCATTAATCTATTTTATCACTTTGTCGTTGTTTAATTTAAGTTTCTTTTATATATTCAGATTTACTTTATTTCTAATTTGTAGTGAACTAAATCCCCCTTGTTTTACATGTACATATAATTTTGACTTAATCTCTATGGGATTGACCTAGACTTGCCACTACTATAGTTGTAGGTTTAGTTATTTTATGTAATCTTACGACGCGCTACGTTAAATATTCTTAAAGATGTAAATTAAAATATCAACCTTCATTTAGTATATAATAAATTTTAGAATCATAGAATTTTTACTTCTGGGTGTTTAAGAGCCAGCCTCCTTCCCGCCAGATATCGTCAGATCCAGGAAATAGCAACTCAAAAGTTCTCAGATCTGTTCGAGGTGATAGATAGCTGAAGGAGTAGCGAAGGGTATGAAAACAGAAATAACTAACCTTATTGGTGCTCTCCAACCTGGACTGACAACGTTTGATCAAGCTTGAGGTTGATCCATCTCACCATTGGGGAAGACGAAAAGGATTAGTGTCCAAGGAAAGCACAATCCCCTGCAAGACAATTGAAGGTAGATGATACCTGTCAAGAATCGCTGACGCGAGTTGAAAGAAGAGCCTCCGGATGTCACCAGAGCATCGCCTTCCACTCGCCATCGCCAGCCCTAATCGGGTATAGGCTCGAAGATTCGAGAAAGGAGGAGTTTGTTATACCTTATTGAGTTATCTTCCGTTAATGTGACGCGATGTAGTTTTGTCCATTTGTATTGTGTAGCCACATGGTTAACTCGCATGAAATAATTGGTGTATTTCCAACCTATTCAATGAAAATTTTAAATTTCTCAAAAAAAATTAGAATCATAGGAACTTTTTCTTAAAAAAATTAGAATCATAGGAACTTCTATAACTTTAACTTAATTTCATTTTAAATTAAAGTTATACATGATAACAAAATTTATTTTACTTAGAAACTTACACGTAAAATAATCTTATGTGACAAAAGATAGAACCTCTCTATTTTTACTTTAATAGATATATAATTACTTTAAATGTGAGTTATGATTTCTCTTTATCTTAGAAAAAGAAAATTGTGTAAACAGTTAATTTTTAATGCAAAGGCAACATTATGTATCAAAGTGATGGATTAATACTTTGAAAAACTTTACATTGTTTAAAAAATTCTAAGTCAGAGCATTAGATTAACTGAATGCCAATTTAACTTTGATCATTTTCTAGAAATTAAAGAATATATTTCATTTGAAAGTATAAGCGATATAGCATATAGTACATCCCATTAAGCAAGGACAAAGAAGCTAACAAGAGCTCTTATTATAACCAATTATATGAGACGAAGTTTATGGAGTGGTTTAACGCTAAAGTTTCCTTTCCTTGAATCCTCAATATCTGAGTATAACAATTGTTTTGGATTTCAGGCTTGCTATTATCTTCTTATAAATTCCACTTTATTACTAGTTCCAAGCTACAAAGTACATGTATTTGGTTGACTACAAACTGCTTCTTTACCATTTTAGTGCTTGTTCCTTTGTTTTTTTCTTATCCTTAGAAGCATTTTAGTGCTTGTTTCTTTTAATATATAATCAATGTTCAGGATATTGTACCATACTAGCTGAAAAAGATATAAAATTGGTGCATTTTGTACTGGTCGATATTTGAAACATTGGTATTAGTTGGTATTGTGAATTTTAAAAAGTTAAGAGGACTGAAGTGCAAAAAAATATCAAACCATAAAAAAATTGTTTCCTAAAGGACCCTAACACCCCTTTCTTCATCGTAACTTATAGCTTGTCAGCTCTTTTCCTTTACTAGTTACCGTAAGTTGCTAGTCACACCAACCATCACCATTTATTAGTCACAGTGTCGCATTAGCTAGTAACCACTCGCCAATCACATCAACTAGTCACGTCATCATTGCCTGTTGTGGCCAATCATCACCCTCTTATGTTATATTGTTTTCTAAAATTTTACTATTAGACTTATAACTTATCACTTATAAGCTTAAGTCAAGGTTGCATTTTGCTAGTGTATGTATAGATTGTGGAACAGCACGCACACACGCGAGTGTGTGTGATTGCTTGTGTTGTAGGCTTATAGAGTTATAGATGTGGTGTATTAACTATCATGGATGGCTTGCTAATTGTGAATTGTTAATTTGTAATTGTGGAATAGTGAAATGGAAGTTTTAATTCGTGTTATTCATAAAAATTATCATGGTTTTCATTTGGAAATTAGAATTGGTTGTGTTTTTGACTTTCTATGATGATTGGGAACTAGAATTTTGAACTAGATTATGGATTTTAGTTTGAGGTCATTCATTTATTGTCTGAATTGAAAACTGAAATTGAATTTTGAATTTGAGGTTGTTCTCGTCTAAAATTTGAAATTGAGGTATGTTGAAATTTGAATGAAAGGTTAGTCTTTATTATAAATTGGGTTATATATTATAAATTGATTTTTAATCAAAAAAGGGATTAGTTAATTTATAGTTGAATTATATGATTGTTCATCATACAAATTGAATTATAGTTATAAGTTTATATCTATGATTGGATTATTTAGTCAGCTAATTAATAATTATACAAAATAAGTTATAGTTAAAAGTTTATGGTTCAATCACATAATTATACCGAATACGTTATAATTGTGACTTGTGAGTTTATCTTTAAATTATGTAATCATATAAAATGAGTTATATCTGTAATTCATGGTTGAATTATGTAATTATAGAAATTGAGTTATAGATGTGAGTTTATTTTTGAATTATGTAATAACATAAAATAAGTTATATTTGACTTGTGAGTTTATGATCGTAGTATATAATCATACAAAATAGGTTATAGTTAAGTTTATTTTGAATTATATAATTACACAAAATAGTTTATAGTTGTGATCTTATGTAATCAAACAAAATGGGTTGTAGTTACGGAAGTGTATCAATCAATATATATATTTAATGTTTGGGTTTAGAAAGAAACATAAGTTATTGAGAAACTATTATTGATTTATTTCTTCATTTATTTACACAGCTTTATTTTATATGAAGTTATTAAGTTAGTTTTGATATATGTCTTCATTTATTTTTATAAATAAATTAAAGGAAGTTTAAATACTCCTGATAATTCAACCACTTCTGTAACACACCACTACCATAGAGTATATACCCGAACACCCAGAGGACGTTCCAGAACATACCCTATGACAATGACATGTTAGAGTAATAACTTTAACTTATATGGCATCATACAAAATAACATAATATTTTAAAACTTAACTTTTTATTTCATTTACTAACACAATTTACACTGTAGTCATTAGAACAAATATTTACATTGCCAAAACATTAGAGAGTTTACAACTCTTTATACAAAAGTTATATATGACAACAGAAAACTACATAAAAACAGTTTATTACTCCTCAAATGTCAGCTGATATACCTTTGAGCCATTTCTTAATCCAAACGTTCTTCTAGAGTATCTTAGGAACTATGTCTCCTCTCTCATACCTGAAAAGCCATGTTGCAATTTTGATGAGTTTTGTGAACTCAGTAAATAAACCATCATGATGAGCTCACTCATATCAAATTCATAAATATCTCACATATAACCAAATTCATAACATTTCTCATCTCAATAAGACATAATGAATGTCACACGTTTCATATACACTTTTCAAGCATAATTTGAACATTTATCCCAAACAATCAAATTATCCACACATACACATATATGGCAATCAAATTATCATCATAATTTCAGAAATGTATGCACAATCATATGCTTATATAAATGCAGATGCATATAAGACTTCACTTTTCTTTTTTTTTGTTGTGACCAAGCGCCTTTCACTTCCTATATCCCTTGTGGATATTGGGCTCTTTTCAGATACTGTCTCGTACCTATTGTAGATACCAGGCTCATTAATCACAGAGTCAGGCTCTACCTGTAGATTTCTGAGTTTTAAGCTCTTTTAGACTGGCCAATCCGATCACAATACCTTTATCTGATCATGCATATCAATGTGATGCATCAAATCACAAAATATGCCATCAATAACATTTATTCATGATGCACAGTTAGATTCACATATTTATCGGACCTAAGTTCGGCATTCAACACTTATGTTGAGTATTCAGATATCTTTTAGATTCATATGCAAATGTAACACTTCCAATACATTCTCATATATCAAACTCCTCGAACTATAAAAGTCTGGAATTATCACATTTAGATCATTAACAGTTCAATAAAAGGGAGTTAACATAAATAAAATCAATCCAAGTGAGAATCTCTGGGTTACTCACGGTACGCTTCAGATTATGCTATTGCTTGGATGAACCGACAATTTTAGGATGATAGCATTCGTCTCGAGCGTCTAAAATCATAAAATTCAAACATAATTCATATTACAAAGTTGATTATTCAAATACATATTCAATCATGGACATGTGCATGTGCCATGTTCAATGCATGCTCAATGACTTTCCCAGGTATGTTTCCTTAATCACAATTAATAATTATTCAAACATTGTAACTTGGATATGTCTTGTTTACACTTAGGTTTATACCTCAATTAACTTGTTTAATCCAAATTCATCAATCAATAGTTCAATCAACTTATTCAACATCCAACTAGGTTCATTTTAAGCCTCATTCAAGCTTAAATGCATTATAGGAAAGTACCTTATCATTAATTGTTTCAAACTTCAATTAAAAGACAACACTTCACTTTTTATGCTAGGCCACAATCCTGGGGACTCTACCATATTCGTGACATAACCAAATTTTACTCGACTACAATCGTGCACCTGAAGGCCACGATCATGCCCTGCATTATTTCCTCCAATTGTCCACGAATTGCCATATTTTAAACCATTATTTACAATTCCAATTTTCAAGAATTCACACTCATTCATATATCCTCATTTGGACCTAAATTATACTCCAATTCTAACTCAAAACTATGTCAGTGATAGCTCACGAATCATATTATTTCATGCATCAAGAATCAAACCAAAAACTAACTTACCTTATCATATATATAGTCCCAATTCTTTCTCAATTCAAGAACACTACGCTAACATCTTCCTTTAGCATAAATTCACTTTCATTATACATCAAATCCAGGCCCAATTCATCCATAATTTAACCTATAATGGCACAATTTTCATACAATTATAACAACTTCCAAATTTATTCAACACATTTCTAGTACATTTCATCTTCAACATCTCCTTCATTTCATTCTAATTCAAGCATCATTGTCATGCCATTTAACATGCCACAATGCTCAAATTTCTATTTACTTATTAGGATTTCAATTCAGCGAAAAACTCTAGATCATATTGGCCCTTTATGCAAGCAAAATCATCACAACTCAAGGTGAAATAAATTGATTTCAGACAGTAACATGAAGGTAAACTTCAGCTGATTTTCTTGACTATTTTATGAAGGATTAACATGTGAATTTCATGTAACACTTTGAGCTAGGGTTCTAGAAAATTACAAAGAAAAGGTAGGAGTAATTTTGGTGGTGAAGCAACAATGAAGGAAGCAAAAACTTGGCTGCTAGAACTTGCTTCATCAACATGCTAGGTGTCATAAACTTACAAAGACATATGTCTTAAGGCATGGAAGAAATTTGCCTACTTCATAAGCTGCCACTAATCTCCTTAAGATGCTGCCATTAGTTACCAATTAATCAGCTCATATGTCTCCTAATTATTGGTCCACTTGTCATACAATAATTGATCCACTTGTCAATTAATTACTAGTTTATTTGTCATTCATGTATCTATGCCAAATGTCACTAAATTTGTAAGGCCCCAAATTGTACCCTAGTTGGAATGTTACGTGTTCATGAAAGTACATGTATGATAAGTGTTAAAAATTGTAATATGATTGACAATTGCATATGATTTGAATTTTGGTTTAATAGACCAATTATTTTATGCCATATGGACTAATTATTCAAAGACATGTAGACTAATCATTTAATGACATATGGCAGCATGATAAGAAGACAAATGGCAATTAAATGTGTGGAGTGGCGTCCTAATCTATTGATACATGGAATTACATGCTAGTTGACACTTGCTTAAGGAATTTCAAGACACTTGACATCTTGGCTAACCAAAGTTTCTGCTGTATTTTCTCTTCTTTCTTTATCACCACCAAAACCTCTCACTCCCTCTCAACTTTTGAAATTTTGATTGGTTTTGGATCATATTCACTTGGAAATCTTTGTAAGTTACTGCATTAAGAAATCAACCTCATTCTATCTTCTCTACTACTGTCTTTTTGGTGCTAAGAGCATCTTATTTTCACCTTAATCTTAGATGTGTGTTAATTGTTTGGAAGGGCTGGTTTAGCTGGTTCTTTGAAGTAGGAATTTAAAGTTAAAGAGGTAAGGGAATGCTAAAGTTTATTTCATGTTATAATACGAAATATTTGATGCTTGAATTGATTCGAATATGTGTTGAGATGATGAGAATTGAATGCTGGGAAAATGATGCTTGTATGATAATTTCTGGTTTGGTTTTGGTGTATAGAAGATATTGATTTGTAAGTTGCTTAATGAATAATTTTTGAATTGGTTTTGGACATTAAATTTATGTGGAATTGAGTCTTGAATAAGGTGGAATTAAAGTGGAATTGATGAACTATGGTGAAGGGGTGTTGAAGGTGTAAGACACGAGTTATTTGTAGTGGTTCCACTGAACAGACCTCGGTATTTTAGCCATAACTTGACCTGTAGATATCGAAATGAGGTGATTTTAATTTTATATTAAACTAAATACATATTTCTACAATTTTCATTGAGGAATAAAATTCTATTTCCATATTTAAGGTTTTTGAAATTTGTCTTGAAGTTGAGTTTTGGTTACTGTCATTATTTGAGAACAGTCTATAGTATTTTGGGTATAACTCTAGGAATAATGAACCAAATTGTACTAAATTTAGTTCATTAGAAACTTAAGACATATAGGAACATTTTTTAGAGAAAATATTGCCTATAAAACTTAGTTTCTATGCTAGAATAGCCATACAAAATTGACCCAAAAACCTATCCTGAGAAAAACTAGAAAATTACAGGAAAAATGGGAGATTAGCTTTTGTCATGATTGTGGGGAGGCACCCCAAGATCGTGGCCAGTACTTAGGAAGGGAAATATTGTTTTTAGATAATTGTTGGACTATATAAGGTTAAGGTGCTTAACAATGGTTTAATTGAACTTAATTGAAGTTAGAAATAAGCCTAGATGATGTTAGATTAATTGAGTAGAAGCTAATCTAGTTATGGACTATTAATTGATGTAATAAGTTAAATAATGTGTGATTAATTATTAATGTGACTAATGTTGAAATGTATGTTATGTTCAAGATGAATGTGTTTTTAAGAATACAAATGTGTTCCAAGAGTTTTATGTGATGTGAATTGGATATGAATATTTAAGAATTAAGAATTTCTATGATGTTATATCATATGTGATGACTTAATGTTTCATTGATATATTGATGCAAATGTTTATGTTTGAAAGGCATATTGAGTGTAATCAAAGGGAGTGAATATGTGCTATATGAGAAAAATATAATAAAGTCATATATTATTTGCTTGTGATTATGAAATTTGAAATGGATTGTTTTAAAATTGTTAATTTCTAGTCGTGGGTAAATAGGCTTGCCTAGAAGAACAGTTGCTCCTGTGACACTTAGTTGTCTCCTGATAAAGACACTTCGGTGTCTGAGACATAAGTCTCTCCTGTTCTAGTCCCATTACCCACTTCTGTAAAAAGGATTAGCAGGCTATCATGTTTGTATTTTGATACATGTTCAGTTTTTATATAAACAAGTCCTAATCTAATACAAGATAAGCTCTGATTATGATTTGATACAAGTCAGATTTTGATATGAAAGGATTATATCCAGTTCTGATATTCAATTCTGATACCTGTTCATTCTGTTATGATATTTAAGAGTTTTGTTCTAATGAAAGCATGTTTTGTATTGATGAATGATATTTTATTTTAAGACATATTGTTTGGATTACTCTGTAATATAAATAATTATAGATTGTTGTGATATGATTTGAATTTGAATATAAGAATGTTAGACGACTGTTAGAAACAGTCGTGATGATGGTTCACTCACTGATTTCGCAAAACTCATCAAAATTACAACATGACTTTTTAGGTACGAGAGAAGAGACATAGTTTATAAGACTGACTAGTACTGTTGATTTTGGACTAAAGAATAGCTCAAAGGTCTGTCAATTGACATTTGAGAAGTAGTAGACTATTTTTATGTACTTTTCTGTTGTCTTGTAGAAATATTGTGTAAAGGGTTGTGAACTTTCAAATGTTTTGGTAATGCAAATACTGTTTTAATGATGACAGTGTAAATCATGTTTGCAAATGAAATGAGGAGTTGAGTTTTTAAGTATTCTGTTATTCTTTATGATGCCATATAAGAGAAAATGACTACCCTAACATGCCATTATCATAAGTTATGTACTAGAATGTCCTTAGGATGTTCTGATATATACTCTATAGTAGTGAGGTGTTACACATTATAAATTACATCAAATTTTACTCTAAAAAATATCTTTATAAAAAAATACAATAAGTACTCATAAATGAAAATATTTATGTAATTAATGTATAAAGTTTAGATAAAATAAAAAAGATTAAAGAATATATTTTATGTACCTCATACTCCTGATAATAAAAATCCTTTATTATCTAAGAGACTGATCACAGGTTTTCGATATGAAAAAGCTTTAATAATTTAATCTCGATATTCCACAAGCGCACTGGTCATTCGTGTAGCACCTAAGGTGCTGATCCCACGAGGAAGGATAAGTCTAATCCTAAAATCTAAAGCTGAAAATAATTCGCAATAGCTCGAAATGAACAACACTAAAAAAAGAAATTGTTTCAATCACGCAATTTATTCTAATAATCAATTTTGAAAGCATAAACAAGATAGCAGATGCAACACCCAATCAAGAATCAAACTAAGAACTACCAATTGAAAGAAACGAAAATTTTATCCGACTTTAATGCAAACCTAGTTGATTATGAATTTACTAGATTACAAGTTCTAGATGGTCATAGGGTTGATTACTCTCTCTCGAGTTATAAGTTTGGCATTTAATTTTTCATAAAATTCATCTGTTAAATTAAGTGTAGCAGTCTCCTATAGATTTTTTATTGAAACATAAAAATTGTATTAAAATATAGATTTTAGAAGTTACATTATAAACTAGGCCAGGTATTAACCTTTATCAGCTGTTCCGCTTCATCTACTGTGTTCCTCATTATTGATCCTCTTAAAGTTACATCCATCGTGCCTCCAATATTTAGGGTTACTCCGTTATAGAATGTTTGCAACAAGAATTCCTCAGTTAAGTTATGGTGTGGGCATTTTCGTTGCAAATCCTTGTATTGTCCCCACGCTTTGTAAATCAATTCCCTGTCACTTTGCTGGGAGTTGGTAATCTCTTTGATGATCTTCTTAGTCTTAGTCAAGGGAAAATACTTATCTAAAAAGGCACAAACTAGCTGATCTCAATTCGTGAAATTGGCTGAGTTGAGGGAATGATACCAAGCCTTTTCTCTATCTCTAAGGGTAAAGGGGAAAAACCTTATTCTGACCACATCTTCTGACATCTAATGGTACCAAAGGTATCACATATTTCAAGGAAGTTCACTATATATGCATTAGAATCCTCGTTTGTTAGTCCATAAAACTACACGTTCTGTTAAAGCAGGTTTAGGAGGGATGGTTTGATTTCAAATGATGCTACTTGTACAAGTGGCCTATGTAATATACCACTCCTACAGAGCATAAACTTGAATATACTAAAGGATATTTGAGAACAAACTTTATGAAAATGGTACACTAGAACAATCAAACCAACTCATAACACATCATAAGCATTTTAAAAGATCATTTCTTTCCATTCCATTCATAACATAAAAGTCACATATCATTACAAATCAGTATCCATATATATACGTTACACAACATTTTTGTTTTGTTCAAAACTCAGTATCAAAAGTATAACATGAAATGGGATGCTAGTACACAATACATCTATCTAGACTCCCCAGATTTTTTGAGTCATTCTTTTCCCCAAAATGCAAGTACTAGACTTCTACTATATAACTTTAGTAGCTAGAACTCCTTTGAACCTGAAAAACAACGTTGCAATTTTGATGAGTTTGCGAACTCAATTAATGAACCATCATCGATGTATTCACTCAAGTCAGATCATAAAAACATGTATATCATATCATCCAATATTGAATACCACATCACATTTCATCACACTGTAACAAGTACATCATGTAAGCTATTGCATATCACAACATAACCTTATTTACTTCAACTACATTTCACTTAATCGAAACAATTCAATAATACATTTCAATTCAAAACAATTCAACAGTCGATAGAGGGTCAACCCAGAAGATAAAAGTCAACCACAGAGGATAGAACATGGAGGATAGATTAGGGACCAAGGATTATAAAAAGGAGTTAAAAGGTTACTTAAGTTGAAGTGTATCTTCTGTGTCACTGTTCACGCATATCTTCTGTCCCATTGTCGACCCCTTAGAAGATAGAATTGACCTTTGAGGTCTCCATGGAAGTTGTAGACCTTGAAATATTCTTTCAAACCGTATAAAGAATACCCTGAACCAATTCCCCTAGAGAAAGTTATGGCGTTTGCAAGATATCGTCTATGTTTCCCAGACTTCGTCTGTGACACTGTTCACGCTATCGTCTGGGTCACTGTTCACCGTGTATCTTCTATCCCATTTTCGACCCTTCAGAAGATAAAGTTGGTCTTCGAGGTCTTCATGAAGATTGTAGGTCTTGAAGTCCTCTTTCTATCTATCCAAAGATACCCTAGTTTGGATGCTTATAGGAGAAGTTATACCAATAGCCCCGAAGCAAGTATTTGTGTAAGGTGAGGACTCAACTACGCTAATCATTGAAGGATTCAGGTTGAAAGGTAGGAATGTACTAGTCGACTATTCTAAAAGATTAGCTGAGACTAGAAAAGGGGAGTTTGAGAAGATAATCAGATAAGGGTTAAGGTGTTCTCTTTGGGAGATAACTTGCGTAAGATATTCTGCATGCGAGTTGGACTCCAAACCCGAGGTCCGATCGAGTTTATATCTGAGCAAGCAGGAGTCGGACTACGATAATAGGGTTGGTATCAGAGCGCACCGGTATTACAATCTTACATTGGCAACTTTTAAGATAGGTGTTCATTGTAAGAGAGGCTAGATTGAAGTTTGGGTTTAGGACCAAGTTTTGAAGCATCTGAAATATAAGTTGGGAAGGTGGAGATATGAAGTGTACATGCATGGGTTTTACGTGGATTACTACATGCATGGATTTTACGTGGATTACTACGTGCATAGATTTGAATTGTGTTCATGCATTAAGATTATTCTGTATGACTTGAACTGTTTTGCACCCCTTTGAGATTTTTCTATGGTTTTATGTATCAGGAGTGATTATGCCGCCTCGAAGAAGAACTCGAGGAGCTCTGACTAGATCCAGCTCTCGCCAAGGGAGCACGGATGAGTCCAATGCCCCATAAAATACGGGGACACATTCTACCCCTAATCCTGAGGCACCTAGTGTACAACATGAGGAGCCTCCACCGCCTCCTCCTATGCCTCAGGCAAAC
>JAOQMS010088510.1:0-20078 GCA_027563885.1 Erythroxylum longipes | reverse complement strand
TGTGAATAATAAGGGTTGAGTTTTATACACTTATATGATGGTGTATAAATATGAGTTATATGTTTGAGTAGTAAGTATATTACATTTGTATGCATAAAGGCTCGGGAGCTGTGAATCAAGGAGCTCGTTCAGAGGATTGTTGAAGTTAAAGGAGTGTACACCTTCTTTTGAAGTGAGTTGGGAAAAATATGTCTCTCAAATGGGACTAGGAAAACCCAAGACATGTATGATGACTTGTATATGAATTTTGAACCTAGGTAATGCGTAATAGAATTTATCCTCAAATAGATGGTAATATACCTGTGTATTTAATAAATAACATTGTTTTGAATAACTCTTTGCACTTGGAGTGCAACTGATGTTTTTATTATGTATTTTGAGAAATGATATTGTTTTTACCAAACCTACACTTAAAGTGTAAATAACAACGTTTTATTTTCTGAAAACTACATTTTTGAACCACTTTGCTCTTGGAGGGCAAAAGATGACTTGATTGCATGAAAGAATGTTTTGGAATTTACATATGTATAACTAGGTCATGTATACTGCATGCATGTATTCTCTTTTTCCATTTTATCGGTTGGTTTGATAAATAAAGGCATAGTGCCTTACTTGATTTTAGTATTCAATATTTGTGTATGATTTTTTATGATTGGTGAGGAAATGATTGGCCAATCGTATGCTGGGCACAATAGATTAAACGACCCCCGTACCCTTGACGTTGATATATAAAAGTCGAGTCCTTATAATGACACCATTCTACAAGACTAGCAGGTGATTACACACCTAGAGGTCTGGTCACTGATGAGGTCATCACTTGGGGTCATGACGCTCTTGTCGACTGTAGTCTGGACTCACCACAGATGAAAATCGAGCCAACATTGGCATTCGGTGGGTGTGCACACTAGTTTGGCCTACTAGTGGTGACACACATAATTGTTTTGGCTTATTCTGATATTTGGCTTCCTGATGACATTTGATTTTTACATGTGATGATTTTCTGTTCATGTGTACTGGAACTGGAACCTATGTTCACTGAATGAGTGATTAATAGGCTAGGCCTATGTGGTTCCTAACCAGTATGGCATGAGCCATAGACTAGGTCTATGTGTTTCTATGTCTTACATATTCACTTCTTAGGTGCTTATATGTACGTTACATGTATAAAAAAATTGTCCTTAGGTTATTTAGACCGTTTTGCTGTGTACTGGGTTCTATTTGCAATATATGTTTCTTTCAGCTCACTGAGTACATAGTGTACTCATCCCCTCCGCTATTCCCAACCATGCAGGTTAATTTGTCAATTTGAAGTTCTGAGTGGATTATGAGGTCTTTTGACATTTTTGAAGTATTACTGCACATGGGTAGTCTCTGTTTTGTACTTTTGTTTTATAGTGGCTCATAATTATGTTGATATGCTTTATAATTTTGTAAATTGACTCTTGACTATCTTATGGTTTGTAAATGACCTTATGAGTGAACCTCTTTGTGTTGTCCAAATGTTTTTAAAGATATCCAATTAGCCTTGCATAGTCACGTTAAGGGTACCGAGAGTATCTTTAGCCCAAATATGCTGCAGTTGTCACGTGCTCGATATGGTTCCGGGTCATGACACTTCATGTGGTGGATTTGGAGCTTTGTCTTCCCTTTTACCCCCTTAGTTTCCCCATAATGAAGAACTTGCACTAGAAATAACAAAATTGGTTCACATGCCTACTTTTGAGTTACCTCTTGATATGTAATAAACATAAATTACTTTTAACACTAGTTTAATAGTGTATTTCTTATATTTTGAATGGTTTTTGAAGGATTTGATAATTTGAGTAAGCATTTTTATTTCAAGTCTTATTTCTGCTTACATAAGGAAAAGAAACAAATTTATAGAAGAATTGGATCCAATTGAAGCAATTTCGGAAGAATTGGAGAAGGACCCTATTTAAATATGGCCACTTTTGTTTCTCCTAAGCACCGTCTATGCCCCCAAGTTTTCCTTTGGATGAGAATATGATGCCATATAGTCCCGTATTGGTATTGTTAATTTTTAAAGAATTTTCCACAGAATATAACCAGCTATATAAACCTGTATTTAGGGTCGTGTAGCTCATTAAAAGCTAGGGTTTTAGCTTTTAAAGATAAAATAAGGTAGAAAAGAGAGAGTTCTTTGGTTAAGAAACATTCTAAAATTATTCTGAAGCTATTTTGCATTGGTTTTTATCATGAATACACCATTCTTAAAAGATAAAGTAAGATCTCAACACGATTTCTTTAAGGATTCAAAATTCAAAATAATTCTTTATCTGGTTTTCTTATTATTTTTGTATTGATATTCATTGTGTGATTATGAACTAATTGGGATACAGATTTAAGTAGGATGAACTTAGGGTGTAATATAATTTGATTGATTTTTGGTTTAATGAATTTTTATTATGATTTACCTATGTTTTTATATTCATTGAATCCAAGGACAAAAAATAGAAGATTCAATATTTGATTTATGCATTGAGATTCAATTATATCACAACATGGATAAAGAGAAATAAATGTGAGTTATATGTGAGAAAGTTGTAAGATCTTCCTAGGTTAAGGTGAAATCTAAACAAAGTTTATATAATGAACTAAAGCATTTTTATATTATCTACATTTGAAAGAGATTTTTGTTGATTAACCTATGAATAATGGTTATATGTCTCGAGAGAGAACATAACCTAAATCAGGAACTATTATTGGTCCAAAAAACTAAAGTGATTCATTAAAGTACAATGAAATTGAATATAGCAAAGTACTAAGCGATTTCTCACCTAAATCTGGTTAGTTCATTGATTGATTTACTCTTGATCATTACTACTACAACAAAAAAGGCATTAGGTAAAAGGAAAAAGCGTTACTAAAAGCATAATTATTATTGCCTTTTTGTTAAAGGAATATAATACATGTTGTTAAATAAAGTGGTCCTATTATAAGTAATGGTAACAAAAAATTTTAATTAGGCAATAAAATGAATAATATTACTTCAAATTTTAACTAAGAAAACAAAACAATTTCAAACTATGGCAACAATATTAAATGGATATAATTAGCAATTTGAGTCTTTATAAGATGACGAGTTGATTTTTAGGACAATAATATCTAACAACAAAAGCAAATATTTATCCTTTCTTTGGCAACAATAAGTTAAGGTTAAACAAACCTTTCTTGTTGAGTAGGAAACAACCATACATACATTAATATTCAATAACCTAATAATATATAGTATTAAAAGTAGTCATGCATACATTAATATATGCCATAAAATATATAATGTCAAATGTCAATGGGAAAAAAATTGCATTTATATATGCTATCATATAGTCTAAAATACAATAGCTAAAAATCATTAACTGAAATGTGCACCCATATTATCTTCCTCTAGTCCATATGGAATATAAGTACATCAACCAAAATACAAAATAAAACCAATATTTATAGGCATCCCCAAAATCCTTCACAAATATCTACTTTTCCACTCCTAATCTTCACCTTCCTACAAAATAAAAAAATAGTTTAGTGTTATTCTAAAATAACTATGCTCATAATCAGATTAATATATCTAAAGAATAAAATACCAATAAATTTATTATGACCTCCATTTAATCAGGATTTTTAATGTAGTTTAAAAATAATAACACAATGATATATTTATTTTTATAAACAAAGTCAAAAGGCGTGAACTTTTGAATCCATATTGAATGCAATATATTTATAAATGGAAAAATAAGAAAAAATTAATTTACAGTTAATCTTAATGGAAAAGACAACAAGATGATATATAATAGGAGTGAAAGTGTAGTCTACATTACCACTATTAAAGTAACCTTACTCATAATTTGCAATGAAAATTCTAAGGTTTTTTATAGAACAAAGAGCATGAATTTTCACTTCCTGAGAATTATTAAGTGCAAATAAAAATGACTTATTGTATCTTTAACAAACCTATCCTATGCTAGCATGATCTTACTTTTATGCTTCTCAATATAGTATAAACAAGGCCAAATGGAAATATGATACCCAATAGTTCGTTCGTGTAAACCCACTAAAATTAATACTTCTCCTAATTTAGGTCTTCTACTTTTAGAACTATCAACTCACTCACCATTTTGTGAGACCATAAAATTTTTATCTCATTTCTTCTCTATTATGGCTCCTATAAGTAGTTACATAAATATAACTAAGTGATAGGTAATATTGCTTAGACTTACATTGATAGCCTACTAGATGAATAGAATAGTAAGTTATACAAGTAGTGTAAGGTTGGTTCTACATTTCCTAACATCAAAAGAGGTTACCTACTGATTACTGAGTGTATAATACCATATAGAGTAGTGGAAGCTAATGTTTCAAATGTGCCAAGGTTCCATCGACTCATAATAAGAAGTTACAACTGCACAAACTTATTAGATAAACTTATGAAAAAGGTAAATATCATAATTACTAGAAAATAGCACATTTTATAATAATTGTTTTTGTCACTTTCTTCTTTTTCTAATTAGCCACAAAAAGGAAACTTAAAGCATATAGCTTCACCAGGTTGAAGCATATGCCACATCAGAACTAGTCAGGACATGCATTCCTCTAAAAACCAACAATGGAGAAAGAAAAATAAACTTAAAAAAAGCAGGTCAATTGTTTCTAACCTAATTTTTTAGAACAATTCTTTGAAATTCATCTTGTTACTATTGTAGATTTTTAATTTGAGGTTTGAAAACTACAGTAGCTTTGACTTCCTATTCATACAACAACATTTAGTGAATATCAGCAAACTAAGTAAGCATTCTAGTTAATATAATGTCACATAGTAAATCCATAGTTGCTTAGTCTTTGAGTAATTGTCACTACCTCCCTATCATTGACTTTCATCTATAACTCAAGTCTCTTAACATTTGCTTTCAATCTTAATATATCATATAGTAGTTTGAAAAATAACAATATATATATCATCATCCAAGATAAATGAATTTCTAAAACTAAAGGAAAATAAAAAATTCTTTCTTGAGATACACAAATGACAAGAGATAACTCCTCATAATAACTAATTAGACCTAAAGAACTAAAACTAACGTTATTGATAACAATGAGGTCAAAGATGATTGAGACACAAAAACAAGAGTTACCAATTGAAGAAAGTAAAGATGGAGAAGGTGAAAATCATGACTCTGCTAAAATTGAAATATGTATCAGTGGGTGGCTTGTCATGAATTTAGATAAAGGATAAAGATATGAAATCTATTATAGAGAGTTTGATGAGTTCTTGATTGATTAAATGTTTACTCCTAATACTTAGTGATTAATGTTATGAAGCGCTTAATATAGTTATTTTGGTTCATATTTTTTTTAGGTACAAGTTGAAAACACAAGAACTAAAATGAGCTAAAAGAATATCTTTGGAGTCGTCCTCTTAATGTTCAACCTTATTTGCCTTAGTAGAACAAGAAAGAGATGAATTAGGGTGAAGATGGGACAAGAAAATGAAAGAAATGAAGTTCTTACAATCCACACAACTGTGTATAGGACCGTGTAACTCTCTTAAATTTTGTAGGATCGTTTCAGCACCTTTTATAACCTACTCAGCCATGTATGTAGCTATAAGACCATGTAGAAACGCAAATTGAGGGAAGAATTTACATACACAGTTACCTACACGCTCGTGTAACTAACTATGTATGTCCCAAAATCCTAAATTTTGCTATAAAATGACATTTAAATGGCAAAACAAAGGAGGAGGATTTTTAAAAACACAAAAGGTGGCAGATTTATTACCTCTTAGAGATCTATTAGGAAATAACCTTCTTCCTTCTGCTTTAAAAGGGAAATCGACAGTGAAGAAAATATGTGGGCATCTCTTCATCTTGTATTGTTGTTCTTTCTCTTTAGAAATTGTTCGCTTTATTCTTTACTTAATTTTTTGGGTATTCATGTGTGAATGATTAATGTTCTCATGCTCCGTAGATTATATATGAATGGACCATTGCCAGAATATAAAATAAAATATGTAATCATTGTAACTCTGATTCATTTGTGGTAAACTAATGGTTGTGAATTATTAGGGATAATATAACATAGGTTAAATAACCCAAGCTTGTGTGGTTGTTGCCCAGATTAACCTATTTACCTAGTATATAATACGGTTTTCGCACTAAATCTTGAAAGCTTATTCTAGGTTGTTTGATAGCTAGACCTAATTAAAGAACTTATTTTGATTAGATAAAACCTAAGGGAAAACAAGGGTTAACAGAGTTTACTATTAACCTACGGTTAATAGTTTCAAAGAGAGGTATGAGAACAATATGGGGATTAAGTGTGCTCACTCATGTAAAGGTTGAGATTGAACCGAGAACTAGATTCTAAACTCATTTATCAATCTTATCATTTTCTACTATTTTATTTAATTTACTTTTGTTAGTTCAATTTCACTTTATTTTCTTAATCGAATCCAAGTAAACCCCCCTTTATATCCTAAGCGCTAATTCGTTCATTACAAAAGCTACACACACTCTCTTTGTGGATAAATCATCGCTGCTACAAATTTACCATCCAGAGTTAGGATTAATTTTTTGATGTGTTTGCCACAAATTAGAGTTCCACAAGACTAAGCATTAAAATGTAGAATGAAGATACAAAATCTATTATAAGCAAAGCGAAGTCATTTTAACAAGATACTATGACACATTTAGGCTTCAAGTCAGATTAGGTTGTCTAACCTAAATTTGAACTCAATTTGAAGTATAAAAATTTATTTTAAAAAAACCATAGCCTAAATCAATTCTATTGCTCTCTTATTATATTAGGCTGAGTTTAGGCATAAATATCATTACCATATATGGGTACACAATTTAAATAACAACATTTTAATTGTTGTTTAAAATTTTTTAAAGTGGAAACAATACTAATTATTGTGCATATATATAGTGTAATAATTTTTTGATTTTTTTCTTTTTTATATATGGAAACACATTATTACCATTTCTTTTAAATATTATTAAAGGCTATACTTTAAAAGCTATTGCATTATACTAAGTTTTATCAACACATTTTCAAACCATCGCAAGCCTATTATTACCTAAAGCTCTTTTTACCATAATTTATATTTAATGTTTATATACGTTATTTATTCTATTATCTTATTTAGTCATCTATAATTGTTAGTCTAACTTATTTAACTTTGTGAATAGTAGGTAGTTACCTAATAGTCTTTGTAGGATCGACCCATACTTGCCCATGCTAGCTACAACTATGGCATGTGCTTATCAAAATAAATATTCACCACTCTGCCTTCATAGCTATATGCATCATATTCTCCAACTCCACAAAATGGCGTAGTTCCATGACATTGACAATTTCAAGATTCAACCTATCAATAAATCAAGTCATTATCGCTTCTTTATCTTCCCCTATGTTTGCCACAACTATGACGACTTCCATATCCTTATAGTATTCCTTGATATTCTTGGAACCTTAGTTAATGTTTGTAAATTTTGTTAGAGCTCCCGATAATTGGAACTTGAAATAAATCTTTCCCTCATCACCAATTTCATTTCCTTCCAATTTCTGAAATGCAAATGTTAATTCTTGTAACTATTTAGAATTTTCCGATCCCACTAGCCTATATATAATCACTAACTTTACAATAGCTAGATTAACCTTTTGTCTGCAAAAAAGTTATAAAAATCAAAATTTTGGTCCATATGTTTCTTACACCCTTAGTAGGCATTTGGATTTATCTTCCCTATAAAAGGTGGTATGGTCATCTTGATGCTACCCACGTTATTATCCTTCCTTTTTTCATACCATCTTTTATAACCTATATCGAATCCACCACGCTTTGTCTCCTCATTTTCCTTCTCTTTCTCCTCTACTACCTTTTATGTTTAACTCTCCTAAGTAGTTGGTAGTACTTGTAAATTCTTCATTCACCTCAAAGTCATCCATCCTAATAGCGGTGTATTATATTATAGTCCAACTTTAGCAGTTTCAATTTTTCTAACATAACTTTTAACTTCACTTAATTGTCAAACAAGTTGCTCATATTTCCTTTGGATGAAACTCATGGACTCCTAGTCTACTCCCACTTTTTTCTCCTCACTCACTTCCTTTTCTTTATAGAAGTTTCCAATTCGAGTTTGAGTCATATTATATATGAATAAAATTTTAGTAGCAAAAGCACTCCCTCACATGTTTCTCTCAAAGTTTCACTTTACTTATAACCTAAACTCCTAACTAAAGGTTCTTTGCAAAGTATACAATCTCAATCAAGAAAAGTAGAGGCTAATGGATTTGAAGCAAAAGTTAAAGGCCAAATACTTCCATGAAGCAAACAAAGAAAAAAATCTAGAGGTCAATACATAAGAAAATTTAAGAAAAGCAAATTGTATTTGAAGGAACCAAATTAGAGTCAAAATGAAAGAAGTAGAATAGGACAAGTTTAGATTGGAAAATAAGGAAAATAAGATAATGGATGAATACGATTATTTTATTAACTTGTAAAATCATGAAAATAAGAAACAAGAATAAAAAAATGATCTATTTTTTAATAAATCTTATTTATGAATGATATGATCAAGAAATTAAATGTGTGAAACAAGGACAAAAGAATGTTAATCATGTGACAAATGATACTAAAAACAATCCCAAATATAGAATTGTGTTTTGATACTAAATTCTAATACAACCCTTACTAATATGACTTATAAGATTTATGATAGAACCTAAGGCCATTCTATCAAAGATAGGTTTATTCAAGACTATGAATATGAAACACAAAAAAAATAATATAAATCTATACATTTTAGGGGGAAAAAAAGGATTGAGAGTGATGATATCCTTGGGTTTGATCACCACTAGTAAGCAAGATAAGGTCGGCAAGTATTTAGAGAATCTAAAACAAATGTACTATAAAATGTAAAATAAAACTCTTTAATGGTTTCTAATTAATAATCCTAAGGTAAAATGTCAAGTGCAAATATAAGTGATCGTAGTTTTCTAATGTGTGTAAGTTTTAAATAATTAACCTCGATAATTTGCAAGCGCATGGGTCATTTGTGTAGCACCTAAGGTTTCGATCTCACAAGGAATGATAATCTAGTCCTAAAATCTAAGGACAACACAATTCACAAAAATCAAAAGATAACAAAATTAAAACAAGAATTCAGTTCAATCATGTAATTCAATCCAAGAATCAATTATGAAAATATTAATAATTTAGCAATTCAAATGCACACTCAAGAATCAACCTAAGGAACTACCAATTAAAAGAAAGGGAAATTTTACCTATCTTTAATGGTAAACTAATCAATTATGAATTACTGGATTATTGGTTCTAAATGGTCCTAGGGTTGATTACTCTCTCTCGAGTTATAACTGTTAACCCTAATTTATAAACCCTAATCAAATTTGAAGTTATCCAATAAATGATCGGGAACCTATGCGAGATCTCTCTTCACACAATTACCGATTTGATTAATTTTTCATTCTTATTAAATCACCTAACTCTCATTAGTCCAATTTAATAATTTTTAATTTGGTTCACCCTCTCAATTTATTACCGAATTATGCAATCACAAAAATCAATCAAAATAAATCTAATAAACATAAAAACAATCAGATTTCATTCAATCAAAGATAAAAACCTGAAGGTGAGTTTAGAACATCTCAACATTCACAATTCCTATCATCAAACTGTTGTTCCCTTTTCTATACAATAATAAAAATGGAAAATAATAGGAAATACGATCTTGGATTGAAACAGGAGGCAGCGACATCGGAAACTCCTTATATGAGAAATACGTCAAAGTCGACTTCTTCTCCACTTCTCCCTTCCTTCTTCTCTTTCTCGATCTCTCAACAATTCTCTTTAGTGTTTCTCTCCAAAAGTTATTGTGCCATGACTGTAGGGCATTGTTTCGGCCAGAATGTCTCCAAAACTTCTGCATTCTTCGACGTTGGCCTTGAAACACTAACAAACACATCAAGGTACCTCAAAAATATAATAATTAAGCTTAAAGACTTGTACTAACCCCTAAAACACAAAAAACATAAATAATTAACAAACTAACACAATTCTAACCTAAACAAATACTAAACGATTGAATTAACAATAAAATCCATATCAAACTAAGCCCTAAAATATGATGCAAATCATGCTAATCAATAAGTAAGCCTTTTAGAAGCTCCAAATTTCACACATCAATGTCAATTTTTTCCTGAAACTTTTAGTGTGTAAAATAAAGATGCGCCAAACACTTATTATAAGTTAAACTCCAATGTTAGTTTGCTTCTATTTCTATATTCAATAAAACCAAGCAAAAGATTTATGCTAGTTTACTTTTAAGTTCGACACTGGTTAAGTTTTGTAACCCTATTTCCAAAGCTTGCTATTTCACCACAATCAACACTACAAACTTCATTTAATCCTCTTGAAAAAGTAAAACTCCACTCCTTACAAAAAGGTCCACCATTTAGTCTTTAAGAGTTTTCTTTTGCCTTCTTTACTATACTCTTTGTCAAAGGTCCTCTAATGGCATTTAATAGATACTTAGCTTCTTTTAGTGCCTCATTCTAACTTTTCACAAGCTATCTAAGCCCCTCTTCATGCCTCTTCTAGGTAGAAACCTATGTAGCTTAGAGTTGATGCTTAATTTCCATCACTTTTACTCATGTTATTCCTCTCTTACTGGGTTCTCCTGTTAGAGTTATGTAAATATATTGCCCTAGAAACCAAGTGTATTTACTTATAACTTAATTTTCCTCCAGTTACTTTTGTAATGAAAATATTTATTATTAATAAAACAAAGGAGTTTGGTTTTTATAAGCATTATATATCTAGTCATAAGGCACCGAGATTCTTTTGTAAGTAATACACATATATATGGAGATGTATGGGAAACATGTATATTATAGGAATATAAAATAATGGATTCACAATTGAATAATTGAGTTAGTGGCTTGATTACGGTTTAGACTGTAATGTTGTAATTTATCTCTGTGTAAGTAAAAGAGTTTACTTTAAGGGAATGATGAGTTTCATATCATGATAGTAGTTGACTATCTATAATGGCACTATTAAATGAATCTAGAATCAAGTATGCTTATAAAGAATAAAGTGGACCATTACTTTAATCTTAAAACATACAATTTAAGCATATGTTTATTATGGACCACAATCTTGATGAGTGATGAACTTATATGTGTTTCATTATAATTCTTGATATGATTGGAATGGATTCTTACAAAGTATTAATCTAGTTTCTGCATGTTGGAATTATTAATTGAAACATGTATCATGGAACATTCACTCAAATAAAGAGTTTATAGTGATATCATCGCTTCTACATGTTTTATCAAGATTGGTGATTAAACTAGCGCCAGTAGTTTGATGGACTAGCTACCCATCAAGTCTTAACACCAAGATGAGATCTTGTGTGTTAATCACCATATAAAGTAAAACGGGAGATCTAGAAGGAAAAACCAACATAAGGGCAAAACGGTAATTTTACCCTTTATTGTGCGGATGGCTATAATATGGTTCATATTAGAGTTTGCAATTGGACATATTGAAACATGTGTTCTCATAATATTTAGTAATTTAAGAGTTCAACTAATTGTCTTTAGTGGAATGACATTTAGTTAATAAGCTAGAATTAATTCTAATGAAATTAAATTAATTCTGGGCTTATTGGAGCTTGAATTATCTAAGTCTAATAAGATTCCCCACTTGGCTTCAAGGCAGGTTTTCAAGCAAAGTAAGAAATATAAACGGAGGTTTTAAACCCCATGATTGAATATTGGGCTTGGACTAATTAATGGTTAATTAGAAGCCCAAATGAACATTTAGAAATGGGTTATGCTTTGGTTTAATTTGATTAATTTGATTAATTAAATTAAAACAAAATTCTTAAAGAAATGGAAGGTGTAATTTCGGTTTTATTAGGGCTAATTGTTCAGCTGCACATTTAGCATTGAATTGCTAAATAAAGATGGTATTTATCATGCTTTATCATCATTAAATGGAGTATTGATCTTACCATTAAATGGTTTAATGGTTGTCTTTTAATGATGGCATGTCATGTAACCTTTTAGCATTCATTTGATTAAAGATGAAAGAGGTGCATTTGATGAATCATTTTCCTTCTTTCATGACTAAAACCAAAATTAACATGTCATTTTAGGTTATTTGTCTTTTCATATAGCCATCTTAAAACAAATGAGAAGAGTCTCATTTAATAGCATCTTTATATTTTGATTAAAGAATGAAGTGATCCATTGGATGCTTTCTACTTTCTTTCTTTTCATGCATAACCGAAATTGACAAGGAGTAAGAGAAGTGTTCTTGCATTTTTTGGACTCTCTCTCCTTTCTTACATGTGTTACCTGAAATTTGTATGAGAGGTGTCTCATCTTTGTCTTCTTTCTTCTAACAAAAATCTCCTTCAAATATTTCTTCTCCTTTCACACCAAAGGACCTGTTAACCAATTTGTCCAAGAAGAAGAAGTGGTAGATCGGATAGGTTGAGGATACAACAACAAGGAGAGGATACATTAACCAAAGAAAGGATTCAAAAGCAAGGCTAAAGCTAGGAGCAGATACAAGAAGAAGGAGAGGATAGCACAGCGAAGAGTTAAAGCTATAGCAAAGGAGTCGGTAATATAATCTCCATCTTGTTCTTATGATAATCATTTTCGATATACCGTATCATTTATGGCTTGGTATGTTGATTTGGATATCTTACTTCCACTGTGTTTTGATTTATAAAAAAGTTTTGAAATCTACCATTTTAGCCAAATCTTGCATGTTTTATTTTCTGATCCAACAGTTTTATAGGTAAATACATTATCCTCTATGTCAATTTTCGTCTTGAAAACCAATTTGCACCCTATGAGTTTAATTCCTTTGGTTGGATCAACCAAAGCCCATACTTGGTTTTCATACATGGAATCCATTTTTCATTTCATGACTTGAAGCCATTTGTTAGATTCTGAACTCCTTAGAGCTTCTATATAGGTAGTAGGCTCATCCTCTTTTATGAGCAACACGTCATTATGTTCACTTATGAGAAATACACATCTCTTTAGAAAATTACGTATCCTACTTGACCTATACACTTCTTGTATGTTAGAAGGTTGAACTATTGTTTCATCATTATGAATAATAGTCTCGGGTTCTGACAGTTGATCTGCATCTATTTGAGCATCTTGAACTTCCATAAATTTAATTTTGCTCCCACTGTGTTCTTTTAGATGAAACTCTTTCTCTGAAAAGACAGTATGCTTTGAAGAAAACAATTTTTGTTTCAAAATATTGTATAGCTGATATCCTATCGTTTCTTTAGGGTATCATACAAACAGACAATTGCCATATTTAACTTCTAACTTATTTGGCTGAGTCCGTTTTATATAAGCCAGACAACCCCAAACTTTCATGTGAGAAAGATAGGGTTTCTTGTTAGTCTACATCTCATATGGAGTAACATCAACTGATTTGAAAGAAACTCTATTTGACACATAACCAACAGTCTTTAGTGCATATCTCCAAAAGGATTTTGGCAGATTTGCTAAGCCTATCATTGACCCCACCATGTCCAACAAGGTTCAGTTTCTCCTTTTCGCCACACCATTGTGTTGCAGCATGTAAGATGGAGTATGACACCCCACTCCCATCTGACACATGCACGTATGCCCTTCGAATACACCTGCACATGCCCGATAGAAATGGTGTGTTAACTATTTCACCTTCACTTTAAAATATGGCATCGTAAGCTAAGTCATAAATTACACATTGTTCTAAAAGCCAAAATTCCCTCATTTTATGTCATACACCATAAGTTATATTATAACATTACGTTCAAAATCCATGTTTACATAACAGCATCCTATGAACATCAACCGCTCAGTCTACATAGTATGCTACATAAATGAGGAATCACAAAAGATAACACAAACTATTCCTTCAGTCCCAGTTGACCGACCTTTGAGCCATATCTAATCTCCACAAGTTATACAAAATCACTTCTATGCAGTCTTAGAAGCTAGGTCGTCGCTCTCTCGAACCTAAAATTGTCAACGTTGCAATTTTGGTGAGTTTTGCGAACTCAGCAGAGTAACCATCCTCGATGGTTCACTCTTGTCATACAACACACAATAAATCATGTTATCATGTAATTCCAATCAACTTGATTTTTGTCAAGTAATATCACATAACACCTGATCACATTTATTATATTTCAAAATCAAAATTCAAACATTTCATCATTTCAGAACTATTTTGCAAAACATACACATTGATAAATTATCACATATTTCATACATAATGGTCTCAAAACATTGCAATCATTCAATTTATTTGGATCATATGTGTATGCAATGTTATGAGACTCGATTTCATTTATTTCGTTGTTATGACTGTGTGCCTTTTTCACTGTCTCGTATCTGTTATGGATACTGGGCTCTTTCATACTGTCCCTTATCTATTGGGGATATAGGACTCTTTGTACACATTGAGCCTTAGGCTTTAATCACGAATGTTTGAGCTTTAATCTGTTTTTCACTGGCAACATCAATCACAACTGCCTTCATATTTCATGCATTGGAATGAAATGCATTCCTCAATTTCAGTCATCACATTTGATCAATTACATTTGTATTCATGTTCTTGTTCACAATAATCATCAGATTAGATCTGACATGAACATTCAAGTTGAGAACCATGTATTCAATCTCATTCACATACAAGTAGCACTTCTAATGTTTTAATTATGCATCAAAACTCCTCAGACATTTCATGTCCAAAATTTAGTCACAATTCGGTACACATTCATCAATATCAAATTTAATTCAGTAATAAACAAAACAAGTCAAGGTGAGACCATCATAGGTTACTCAAAATTGCTCCCTTTTTGCTTATTGCCTTGAAGTTTTGGCAATATCTGGAAGCAGTTGCTCTACTTGCTCTTCTATATGAAATCAAATACAATTTCATGTTACCATACTGTTCATGTAACTGAATATGCATTTTTTTGTCCAAAATACTCTAAATTTCCAAAATACCTGAAATATCACCAAAATTACTAAATCAATTTTAATACACTCCAATGTACTTTTCAAGACAATAAAATCCACAATTCCCATTTATCTTATATTTCTATATTTTTCCTAGTCCAAAATACCCCAAATTTTTGAAAATTTCCTAAAATTCAACAAAAATTTCCAAATAATATTAATAGACTCCAAATCAATTTTTAACAAATGAAAACCATAATTCACATTTTATTCGCATTTATAAATCAATTATACCCAGAAAATGTCAATGAATGCATGTATAATTATTTCATAAATATCAACACAATTCACATATTTAAATATGTCATATGATGCATGAAATGCACTTCTAATTTCTCAGTATACACTATTCCGGGGTACTAGCCCCTAACATGGGATATTGGGATGTCACATAGAGTCCACTGTGATACTATCCCATTATAATTTAGAAACTCTTGGCTTTTCACCACCTCGATCAAATCAAAATGTTTTAATACTTCTACCCAGCTACTTCTCTACCTCATTTTAGAAAATTTTAAACTTTTCAAAGGCCTCAGATTTGTATCTCATAAGATACACATACCTATTTCGTGAATAATCATCGATAAAAGTAATGAAATATATGAAACCACCTTTGGCATGTATGGACATCGGACCACACACATCTGAATGTATTAAGTCCAATAGCCTAATAGTTTGTTCACCTTTTCCCTTAAAGGGTAACTTTATCATCTTTCCTAATAAGCAAAATTTACATGTGTCATATGATTCATAATTAAATGACCCTAAAATACCACACTTGTGTAGTTTTGTCATGCGTCTCTCACTTATATGGCTAAGGCGACAATGCTATAAGTATGAATATTTCACATTATCTCGTTTTTGTCTTTTATTGTCATTGATATTTCAAACTGGATTGGACATATCTAATATGCATATTCTATTGGATAATGTACCTATAGATAAAGCATTCCATTCAAACTAATAGAACAACCATTGTTACTAAAATTTAAATGGAAACCATCTTTATTAAGACTAGAACCTGAAATAATATTCTTAGTTAACACAGGTACATAAAAATAATCATCCAATTTTATTACAAACCCATTGGGGAGTGTTAATACATAAGTTCCTATAGTGATATATCGGGTCTTGTACATAACATAGCATACATGATTGATCCTACTACCGAAGCATACGAGATCATGCTCATGCGAGTCCTCTCATCTTGCGTCTTGGGACATATAGATTTCGAGAGTTTTATCCTATAAGTCTTGGGAAGAAACCCTTTCTTGGACTGCTCCATGCTAAACCTATTTAGCACTTTGTCTATGTATGTTGATTGTGAAAGACCTAGCAACTTCCTTGATCTATCTCTATATATCTTTATTCTCAATATACAAGTTCCTTCTCCACGGTCTTTCATGGAAAAATTACGGGACAACCAAACTTTGACTGATTGCAAAATTGAGATATCATTTCCTATTAGTAATATGTCATCCATATATAACACAAGGAATATGATAACACTCCCACTAAACTTCTTGTACACACAAGGTTTATCAGAATTTTGTGAGAAACCAAACTCTTTAATTATCTCATCAAATCGGATGTTCCAACTACTAAATGCTTGCTTCAATCCATAAACAGATTTTTGAAGCTTGCATACCTTTCTGCCATCTCTGGATATGAATCCCTCAGGTTGTATCATATATACATCCTTAGCTAAGTTTCCATTTGGGAAAGTTGTCTTCACATCCATCTACCATATTTCATAATCATAATGAGCAGCAGTGGCTAGGAGTATTCTAATGGATTTAAGCATATCTACGGGGCTAAATGTCTCGTCATAGTCAATTCCTTGTTTTTGATGATAACCTTTAGCAACTAGCCTCGCTTTATAGGTAATCACATTACCTTCCATGTCGATTTTCTTCTTGAAAATTCACTTGCACCCTATGGTTTAATCCTTCAGGTGGCTCAACCAAAGTCCATACTTAGTTTTTATACATGGAATCCATTTCAGACTTCATGCTTAAAGCCATTTTTTATATTCTAAACTCTTCTGAGCCTCTTCATAGGTTGTAGGCTCATCGTCCTCTATGAGCAATACATCTGTGTTCACTTACGAGAAATCCATATATCTCTGGAACATTACGTATCCTACTTGACTTACGAACATTTTGTGTGTTAGAAGGTTCAACTATTATCTCATGTCCATGAACAACAATTTCAGGTTTAGCCAATTGATTTGCGTCTGTTTGAGCATCATGAACTTCATCAAGTTCAATTTTGCTCCCACTATCTTCTCTTAGAAGAAACTTTTTTTCTAAAAAGACAACATGCTTTGAGATAAACACCTTTTACTCTAAACCATTATAGAACTGATATCCTATCGTTTCCTAAGGATATCCTATAAACAGACATTTATTAGATCTCACTTCAGGCTTGTCTAATTGAATTCGCTTCACATAAGTGGGACAACCCCAAACTTTCATATGAGAAAGATAGAGCCTTTTGTTGGACCATTTCTCATATGGAGTAACTTCAACTGCCTTTGAAGGGACTTTGTTTGTCACATAAATAGTAGTCTCGAGTGTATAACCCCAAAAGGATTTTGGTAGATTTGCTAAGCCCATCATTAACCTTATCAAGTCCAACAAGGTTCAGTTTCTCCTTTCCGCTGCACCATTATGTTGTGGTGTGTAAGGTGGAGTCTACTGGGATGTTATCCTATTATCTTCGAGATAAGTTAGAAATTCATTATTTAAGTGTTCACCACCTCGATCTGATCGAAGTGTCTTAATACTTCTATCGAGTTGCTTATCTACTTCATGTCTGAATTGTTTGAACATTTCAAACGCTTCAGACTTGTATCTCATTAGATACACATACCCATATTGTGAATATTCATCGATAAAAGTAATGAAGTACACAAAACCACCTCTGGCATAAATGGACATCGGACCACATACATCAGAATGTATTAGGTCTAATAACCCATTCATTCATTCACCCTTTCCTTTAAAAGGTAATTTAGTCATCTTACCTAACAAGTAAGATTCACATGTGTCATATGATTCATAATCAAATGAACACAGGCTACCATTCCTCTGCAGCTTAATCATGCATTTCTCACTTATATGGCCAAGTTGACAATGCCATAAGTAAGATGATTTTAACCTATCTTGTTTTCGTCTTTTAGTATCATTGATATTTTGTAATAGCTCGTTACCCACCTTAAGGCTAAAATTGTAAATGTCAGAGATTACGGATAAATTAGGAAACACATTTCATGCTCATGCATTTCATGATATGCACATATATGTGAATAGTGGATTCTGCACACGTCAAAATGGTTGTACATGCATTCATTGACATTTGCGGGTATAATTGTTCGAAAATGTGATTTTATTAGAAATTGTGGTTTGACTGTATTGAAAATCTGATTTGGAGATTAGAATCATTGATTTAGAATTTTCTGGAATTATAGCTAATTTTGGACTAGAAAAAGTGCCAAGTAGCAAAACAGATGATACATGGCTTTAGGATTTATTGACAAGTGTCATAAAAAATTGGGTGAAAAATGACATGGAAATAGAGTGACAAGGGACTAGTTACTAATAATATGGGGTACAATATTTGAAGACTTTAGCATTGTTAAATAAGTGGTAAGTGTCATGACACATGTCATGACACTTACTAAGCTTTTTAATCTTGCTTTCTAAAACCTACGAAACTCACCATTTGAAAGGGCATTCTTTTGTCTTTCACTTCTCTACTACATGCTCATGTTTTCTTCTTCTCTCTTCTCCACCATCCACGACACTCTTCTTCTCCATTTCTTCTCTTCTATCTTTCTTCACAAGTTTTTACTCACCCAAGCATCATCAATCTACACCTTGCTCTCTCTTTCACTTCTCACAAAAACCCAACCCTACCACCTTGAAGGATGAAGGACATGGGTTGTATGGAGAGCTAGGGTTGAGTGAGATTTGGAAGAGTTTGGAGCTAAACCTGGTAAGTTATATGTTGATTTTCATGGGTTAGTATACATAGAACTTGTATGTTGAGTAAATTGAGATTTGATGACTTGGTTATGCTATGTTTATGTATGTGTCATGGGTGATGAAAAATATGCTTGGTTTGTGAATGTTATTAAGTGAATTGGAGTAGAGAATGAAGAGAAAATGAGGTAGAAAGGATGAAAATTGTATAAGGTATGTTAGGTGTAAGTAGTTAGAGGTGAAAATTTTGGAAAATGGGAAAAGAGTGCTGAATTGGGTTTTGCGTCTGTGGAAGTTCGCCATGACTGTTGGACCCCGTTTCCGAAGTCCAATTCGCATGCAGAATATCTTAATACGTGAGTTTATCTCCCAAAGAGAACGCCTTGACCATTATTGGATTCTCTTCTCCAAACTCCCCTTATCTAGGCTCAGCTCAGCTCTTAGAACAGTTGATTTCTACGATGGTAGTCGACTTGTCCATTTATCCCTTTCAACTTGAATACGTCAAAGATTAGTGTTGGTGAGTCCACCATTTACACATATTGTTGGACCCTGAAACTTCTCTTAGAAAAGTTCGAGCAATACATGAGACGTGTGGATAGGTTCATGTTTTGCTTTGGTGATTTTGGTAGTGAAAGACTATGAAATGGGAAGAATTAGGGTGAAAGTGATGAATAACACGTATGTATATATATATGTATGTTTTGTTATTGGTGTTCATGATTAATCATGGACTATAATATCTTTATAGTTGTGATGGAGTTGAAAATGAAGTAGAGAAGATGATCTTGTTATGAGTTGTGATAAGGAAAGGTTTAGAAACAAAAGTGGTAGTGATCTGGAAAATGTTCCCTGAATATGCTTTAGTCTTTTAGCCACAACGTTTTTTTTCTAGTTATCCAAATGAGATGATTATTTTCTTGGAATAATATAGAGATATATGGCTACATTTAGTATGAAAACATCGAAATTCAATTCTATCTCTAAGAGTCTCAAAATTTGTCATGA